>NIGD01000007.1:71791-129449 GCA_003055185.1 Escovopsis sp. TC
CCCCCCCCCCCCCCCTCACCCCTCCTGCTTCGGGGTCTCAGCTCGCCCGTCTTTCCCACTCCATCTCATGCCGTCTTGTCCTTCTTTTCCTTTCTGTCTCTTCCTTGCCCCCCTAACCGTCTCGATCGTGTAGATACTCTCCTTCATTGATGACCCAAAAGTTCTTGCCCGAGCATCGCAGGTCTCGAAGCGATGGCGAGATCTCTTAAGCGACGATATGACCTGGAAGAATCTTTGCGTCAAGCACGACTACGGGCGTAGGATGTCCGAGGTATCGCGCCCTTCGCCGATGATTGCATCCAGATCCTCGGGTCAGGCCACTGTGGACGAGGAGATGGAAGACGTCGGCTTCAACCCGACAAGCGCGCCGCTCACGTGGTCTAGAAGCTACGACGGCGCGACCCAGCGGCCCAAATTGCGATCCTACAAGTCGCACTTCAAGCAGCGCTTCCTCGTCGAGGCCGCCTGGAGATCTGGCGGCACGAGCGTCACGCGGAACATCACCCAGGAGGGAGGCGTCGTGACAAGTCTTCACCTTACCCCGAAGTACATCATCGTGGCCCTCGACAACGCCAAGATCCACGTCTTCGACACCGACGGAAACTCCCAAAGGACGCTGCAGGGCCATGTCATGGGAGTCTGGGCCATGGTCCCCTGGGAGGATACCATGGTCAGCGGCGGCTGCGACCGCGATGTTCGCGTGTGGGACTTGAAAACAGGGTGAGCAATTTTGCTACGGGCGTCGAGGATTGGGACAGTATCAAGGACGCGCCAGATGGAAAGGCACTCGAAGGCCACGTCCAGGCATGATTCCTTGCGGCTGACGTCTTGAGTACAGGGCTTGTCTACATACTTTGCGTGGCCATACATCGACCGTTCGCTGCTTGAAGATGGCGGATGCCAACACCGCCATCTCGGGCTCGCGAGACATGACCCTTCGCGTATGGGACATTCGCACCGGACAGTGCAAGAATGTCCTTGTCGGACACCAGTCAAGTGTGCGGTGCCTAGAGATCAGGGGCGACATTGTGGTGACCGGCAGTTACGACACCTTTGCCAGGGTGTGGAGCATATCCGAGGGTCGTTGCCTTCAGACCCTTCAGGGTCATTTCAGCCAGATCTACGCTATTGCCTTTGACGGCAAGAGGGTCGTCACCGGAAGTCTGGACACAAATGTGCGGGTCTGGGATCCCACGACTGGGTAAGATGCAGCGCCCCCCTTTTCCTTCCCTTCACTGTACTGTTTTGTTTTGTTCGTCCTTCCTTTGCACGCTTGCGTGACCAATTGCTGACCTTGATCCTCGCAAAGTGAGTGCCTGGCAATTCTCCAAGGCCACACATCTCTAGTCGGTCAATTGCAGATGCGTGGCGACACCTTGGTCACGGGGGGCTCCGACGGTTCCGTTCGCGTCTGGTCCCTCGAGAAGATGTGCCCCATTCATCGGCTGGCGGCCCACGACAATAGCGTGACGAGCCTGCAGTTCGACGACACTCGCGTTGTCAGCGGTGGCAGTGACGGCCGTGTCAAGATTTGGGATATCAAGACTGGACAGCTTGTGCGAGAGCTCATCGCCCAAGGCGAGGCTGTCTGGCGCGTTGCTTTCGAGGAAGAAAAGTGTGTCGCGTTGGCTCTACGCCAGGGCCGTACCGTCATGGAGGTAAGCATGAGCTCCTTGGATTGCCCTTGCCTTTATGCGTGAGATTTCTGGAAACCTCTTCCACATCAGCCGATCTCCTTTTCCGAATCTCGGTCTCGAAATTTGAGCATGGGCTGACAGAAGCAGGTCTGGTCGTTCACGCCACCCGAGGAGTTGCTATACGATCCGCCTCTCCCCTATCCGCACAAGGTATTTCCCGACGAGCCGGATCGTCCCATGAGCGCCATGGCGTTCGACACCCGCGAGACCGATGCATCTGCAGCCGAACCCAGGTCGCGCAGCGTTGACATGGACACGGACGCCATGGATACCACGATGCGTGAAGGCGGCCTCACATTTTTCCACGATGACTGAATTTCGATGACAACCCGTTGTGGCCTCGAATTCGAAACGATGCGTCAGCAGCCTCGAAGCAGCGGAGCGCGATCCAAGAGGAAGCCAGATTCATACCTTGCGGAGCTACTGATTCACCCCATTCATTGCGCGGCGAAGATCATTTTTTCACGGGTGCAAAGCGAGAGGCATCGGCCTTTTTTTCACGCGCCGGCTCTCCCGATTGAAACGAAAGCCCGGCGACGCGGTCCGGGTTCTAGAAAGACGGCGATGATCTACGGGGAAAGCATATTTACGGCGTTGCGAGACTACTACTATTTGTTAGCAAATGCATGGGTGGGGAAATGGCATGATTTTCTCTGGCGCGGGGGGCAGGATTATTGCAAAGGGGGAAATCTTTTTTTACCATTAGGGACTATGGAGTTTTTTTTTTTCCTCTTTGCTCTCCTTTCCTTTTCTGTTTCTTTTCCTTTTCTGTTTCTTTCCCCTATTTGATGTCCCACGCTTAGTGGTTCTTCTTCCTCTTTTTCTAATCGAGGTGCGGGATGGGTGAGATGCGAAGAGAGGAAGATGGGCAAACCGGGGGCGGGTGTTTCGGGGGCGCGCACTTCAGTTGGGCTGCATGGATTGAGATACTGGCCACCTTGAGATTTGTACTGGTATGGCTAGCAATAATATCGAGGCGTGGGGAGATGTCGAATGCCTGGCTCGAGGTTGTACAAGTAGACTGCGTAGGCAGACTCCGTCATACAAAGCAAGAAATCCTTCCTATTCGAATGCCTCTGGCCAGTTCCCGCCGCAGCCCCACGTGCTCTCTTTCTCATCCTTACTCGTACCCTCAATCTCCTGCCTGCTTGGGCTGTGAGGGTGAAGTGTGTGTGCGATGTGGTGATGCCTCGAGATTCCATCACCACTCCAAGTCGTAGACCGCGCTGCTCGAAGCCAGGAACATTAACTTCAATGAAGAATGAAGTCGGAAGTCCGGACGGGCAAGGCCGGAAATAGCCGGGATCGCAGGATGGGGAGAGACGATCCACGTGATCTGCGATCTAGTCCGGATAGCGCCTAGCGCGCATTCAACAATCGAGCTCCGGGTGCTCAACACCGAGAAATTTCGGAAGAGCCTCATCCCCTCGTCGAGTCAGCTTGCTGAGGGACTGGAGGGAATCTCGTCGTCCGTACTCTCACCTACCTCCTACTCGTACTTGCACACTAGTAGTACCTACTACGCTCCGTATCGGTGGAGTTGATTTTCGTCTCCCAAACACGATCGCTTTGCCGGCTCCTCGACGATCTCCCACGAACAAAGGCAGCGCCAGACCGGAAGCGAACAGGCCAGACGATCCTCACCGAGTGAGGCGATACAGCATCGAGACGAGGGCCTTTGGCGGACGATTGGCGACGTGGTCTTGGATCCTACTTTCCTTTGTGGATTTTCGTCCATTCGTAGGAGCGATGTTCTCGCGGGCTATTGGGGTGTCGCGCGCGGTGGGGGCGGCGGCGAGGGCGGCGAGGAGGCCGATTGCGCGGGTGGGGGGTGTGAGGGGGGTCACGACGGATGCGGCGAGTAGTTCGTTGCAGTCGAGTGTGCCGAAGGTGGGTGCTCCTCTTGCTGCGTCGAATGCTTAGATTGCTTTCACGATTGCTTTGGAGGGTTGCGTGGAGGCGGGGAGTGCCTTGGGGAGTGCCTTGGGGGTTGGTTTGAGGATTGGTTTGAGGATTGGTCTGAGGATTGGATTGGGGAGCGCTTCGGGGAGTGCTTTGTTGAGGATAGCTTTCAGGAGTGCTTTGGGCAATTCCTCTGGAGGATGTGTTGAGGATCGGGGATGGAGGAGAGAGCCCCAGGATCTGGTGGAATTGAGGAATGAGGACGTATCCTGGGGGAGGGATGGCGCGTTGGGAGGGAGTGTCTTGTGCCTTGTGGATGGAACATTGCCATTTGCGTCAACAGCAGCGCTGACTTTCCTCCAGTCCGACGATGAGCCCTTCCAGGTGGCCCTGAGCGACGAGAGCTTCGAGACGTACGAGCTGGACCCGCCGTCGTATACGCTCGAGGTGACGAAGAAGGAGTTGAAGCAGATGTACTACGACATGGTCACCATCAGGTAGGTCACTTTCTTGGCAGGGCATGTGGTGGCGTGGCGGCAGAAGAGGACAGGGAGGGACGATCGCAGAAGTTGGGGGCAGGAGATGGCGGCAGAGGCTACAACAGCAGGTGGTGCCCGCAGATGGGGACAGAGGAGGACAAGATACAGAAACAAGGCGATGGGATGGGAGAGGACAGAAAAGGGGCGGCATAGAAGTCATCACGAGGCAATGGACGGCCAAAGAGGACGGCCGCGGCCAGTTGGGGTGAGCCATGGAGGTCGAGGCTGCTAACACATCCCAGGCGGATGGAGATGGCGGCCGACCGCCTGTACAAGGAGAAGAAGATCCGCGGTTTCTGTCACCTGTCCACGGGTCAGGAGGCGGTCGCCGTGGGCATCGAGCACGCCATCACCAAGGACGACGATGTCATCACGGCCTACCGGTGCCACGGTTTCGCCATCATGCGCGGCGGGACGGTGCGGTCCGTGATCGGCGAGCTGCTCGGCCGCCGCGAGGGCATCGCCTACGGCAAGGGCGGCTCGATGCACATGTTCGCCAAGAACTTCTACGGCGGCAACGGCATTGTCGGCGCCCAGGTCCCCGTCGGCGCGGGCCTTGCCTTCGCGCACAAGTACAACGGCAACAAGAACGCGTCCATCATCCTGTACGGTGACGGCGCCAGCAACCAGGGCCAGGTGTTCGAGGCCTTCAACATGGCGAAGCTGTGGAACCTGCCCGCCCTGTTTGGCTGCGAGAGTGAGTCTTGACACCTTCTACCACTCGCGATGTCTCGGGTGCTGGTGTGAAAAACAAACTCAGATATCGGGCTGACCATTTCCAGACAACAAGTACGGCATGGGCACGTCGGCGGCGCGCTCGTCGGCCCTGACCGACTACTACAAGCGCGGCCAGTACATCCCCGGCCTCAAGGTCAACGGCATGGACGTCCTCGCGGTCAAGGCGGCGGTCAAGTACGGCAAGGAGTGGACCGCGGCGGACAAGGGCCCCATGGTCCTCGAGTACGTGACATACCGCTACGGCGGTCACTCCATGTCCGACCCGGGCACCACGTACCGCACGCGCGAGGAGATCCAGCGCATGCGCTCGACCAACGACCCGATCGCGGGCCTCAAGCAGAAGATCCTCGACTGGGACGTCTGCACCGAGGACGACCTCAAGAAGATTGACACGGAGGCCCGCGCCCACGTCGCCTCCGAGGTCGCCATCGCCGAGGCCATGGCCGTGCCCGAGCCCAAGCCCGAGATCCTCTTCGAGGACATCTACGCCAAGGGCTCTGAGCCCCAGTACATCCGCGGCCGCATCAACGAGGAGAACTTTTACTTTGCGCAGTAAAAAAAGAGGGCAAATTCGAGCGAAGAAAACGGACTATCGGGTTCGACAAGTACAAGGGGGGTTTGGCCGGAGGACCAGCTTTGGGGCGGCCTGACGTGAGAGAGAGCGAGATATAAATTACGAGGCTTGCTCTTCTTCTGCTTCCTCGTATCTGCTTATTCATACTGATCCCTCGATGATGATGGTCCTCGAAGTTGAAGATTGGAGACCTGCTGCTGAGAAGTTCTGATCCAGTCCCTGACGTCTTGTCATGCTTTTCTTGTACTATAAATACAGGTATCTAGTAGTAGTATTTCCGTTGATAGAGGACCGGGGAAGGCTTTCAAAATGGACGTGCTACGTGTTGATGACTCCCTGCACGAGCATCGATAGGATCATTCTTCTTTGAGGCGTGTTCCGAGGCTGGACGGTTGCTTCTCGATGATCCCTGCGCGAGAGACGATAGATCCTACCAAGCATTGTTAATATCTTTCAAGTTGTGAGCAACTCATGTCGAGTTCGTGAGATCGACCAGGTCTGGCTCAGGACAAGTCACGTTGGTTTCCTGCACGTCTCTCTATTACCGTCACGTGAGGTCATCCCGAGCTCGAGCTCGACTGCTGCCTTGCGATCACGTGATGATCGTGGCAGTACGCGCGATTGCCTGGAGCTGACGCGACTTCGGGACGGCAGGCGCGTCCACCTCGGTTTTCTTGGAGAGAGCGAGAGCAACATCAGGACCTTCAGGCTTTGGATCTTGCATCGAGCTTGAACCTGAAGAGCTGGAAGACGATTTTTCCACAGCTTCGCAAGAGCAGAGGGAGGCCTGAAGACATACGGAAAGGAAGAGGAAAGAGGGAGAGGCCTGCAATTTTGACAACAATCGAGAGAGGAGGCGAGAAAGGCCTGGATATTGACCAAAAGGAAGAGCAAAGAGCGAGGCCTGTCTTTCTGGCAACCAAAGCAAACAAGAGATAGAGTTTGACAGGAATTCATTGGAGGACCGAATGCCTGGGATACCGAGGGTGTCCGCGCTGCGATCCTTGGTGCTCTTGAGCCGGCCGAGTGTGGTGGCGCGGGGTTTGATCGCGGGGATGGCGCCGAGGCAGGCTACTTTGGGGTGAGTTGTTTTCATCTCGATCATGGGTTGGGATCGTGGGAGGCTCGAAGGGGGTTGGGAGGGATCTCCTGGGGTGGCGGAAGAGGAACGAAGAAGATAGAGTGAGGTCGCGGGGGGTTCGGTTCTGGTCGGAAGAACGAGGAATATGGATAGATCCTTTTGGAGCCGCTGCGTTGGACGATGGAGAAGATGGAGGGCTTTCACGAGAGTCGCTGGCAGGCAAAGAGACTGATTTGTTACAGGAGGTTCTTCGGAGCTCAGACCGGGACAGGCACGAGGCAGTCGACGCTTTCCTTCGCGACCAAGGCGGGCCAGAGCCAGGCGCCGGCGCAGGACGAGAACGCTGATCCCAAGGATGTGGAGCCAAAGAAGCGGGGGAGGCCGCCGAAGTCTCCTGGGTCGCCCAAGTCGCCCAAGAGGACAAGCGTGAAGGACGAGGATGGGGATGTGGATATGGAGGACGAGGATGTCGTTCCTGCTGCGAAGAGGGCGCGGAGGAAGCGGGCAACGGTAGAGGAGGACGAGGAGGATGGGGAGAAAGAAGAGGGATCGAGCAGCGAGACCAGGAGTGCGGCGGAGGATGACGCCGAGAAGAAGCAGAAGAATGTGCGGACGACTAAGACGGCAGAGACAGCGACCACAAGGAAAGACAAAGAGAAGAAGGAGGCGAACCAGGTCGAAGCGGAAAAGAAGGAGGCAAAGGCGAAGAAGCAGGCCAAGGGGGGGAGGGAGAAGAAGGAAGAGGAGGAGAAGGAGGAGAAACCGACGAGCCCGAAGCGAAGGTCAAGGTCGCCAAGGGCGAGAAAGGATGAGGACGAGATGGACGTGGATCAGGACGCAAAGAAGGATGCCGACAGAAAAAATGTGGACGAGGGTGCCAAGAAGGGTGCGGCAGAATTGTCCTCTTCCGAAGAGGCAGAGGAGGAAGAAGGTTCGACGTCGTCTGGGGCGGAGGAGAGCCCCAAAGTCAAGGCCAAAGCGCTCAAGGCGGCGCAGACGTTGGTGCAAAAGACCGGGCAGGACGTGTACCCCGACTGGAAGCCGGGGACGCCCGTACCGTACGCGGCGCTGTGCGAGACATTCTCGCTGATCGAGCTGACGACGAAGCGGCTTGCGATCCAGGAGTACTGTGCGCGCTTCCTGCGGCAGGTGATGCGCCTGACGCCGGGCGAGCTGCTGCCGACGGTGCTGCTCATGATCAACAAGCTGGCCCCGGACTACGCCGGCATCGAGCTGGGCATCGGCGAGTCGCTCATCATGAAGGCGATTGGCGAGACGACGGGAAGGAGCCTGCAGGTGATCAAGGCGGACCAGAAGGACATTGGGGACCTGGGCCTCGTGGCGCTCAAGAGCAGGTCGACGCAGCCGACCATGTTCAAGCCAAAGGCGTTGACCGTCGTCGGCGTGCATCAGGGGCTGATGCACATCGCGACGGTGACGGGGAACGGCGCGCAAGGGCGCAAGGTGGACGGGATCAAGAAGCTGCTGTCGGCGGCGGACGCGTACTCCAAGCGGAAGTTCGACGTCACCAAGGACAAGGGCGGGCCGAGCGAGGCCAAGTACATTGTGCGCTTCTTGGAGGGCAAGTTGAGACTGGGCCTGGCGGAGAAGACGGTCTTGACGTCCCTGGCGCAAGCTGTGGTCGCGCATGAGGCTGAGGCGAAGGGCGTGGTGCCTGATGCTTCGGATTTGGGGCAGGGCGAGGCGACGCTCAAGACGGTGTTCAGGTTGGTTCACCATCAAAGGACACACGAAGAAAACACACACACACACAAGAGATGGAAGAGCACAAAGGGGAAAGGAAGAGACAAACATGCTGACCAACGACTAGTGAGCTTCCGAGCTACGATGTCATCATCCCGGCCATGATGGAGCACGGCATCATGAAGCTCAGGGAGAATTGTAAGCTGCGGCCCGGCGTCCCGCTGAAGCCCATGCTGGCCAAGCCCACGAAGGCGATCACAGAGGTCCTCGACCGATTCGAGGGCCAGACATTCACGTGCGAGTACAAGTACGATGGAGAGCGCGCCCAGATTCACTATGTCGCCAAGGACTCGGCGCAGAAGCTCAGCGAGTCCACGGCCAACGCGTCTCGGGAGGTCAGCTCCGGCGTCGCAAGCATCTTCTCGCGGAACTCGGAGGACCTGTCCAAGAAGTACCCCGACATCCTGGCCAAGCTGCACACGTGGGTGAAGCCGGGGACCAAGAGCTTCGTGCTGGACTGCGAGACGGTGGCGTGGGACACGCAGGCGAAGAAGGTGCTGCCCTTCCAGCAGCTCATGACGCGCAAGAAGAAGGACGTCAAGGTCGAGGACGTCAAGGTCAAGGTCTGCGTCTTCGCCTTCGACCTGCTCTACCTCAACGGCCACGCCGTGGTGGAGAAGTCGCTGCGGGAGCGGAGGGCGCTGATGGAGGAGGCGTTCGTGCCGACCGAGGGCGAGTTTGCGTTCGCGACGTACATGAATGGGCAGGAGCTCGACGAGATCCAGTCGTTCCTGGACGAGAGCGTCAAGGCCTCGTGCGAGGGCTTGATGGTCAAGATGTTGGACGGGACGGAGAGCGGATACGAGCCTAGCAAACGCAGCCGAAACTGGCTTAAGGTGAGTGACTTCTCCCCTTTTCTCGGACTCCCAATCTCGACTTTGAATGCTGACTCGTAGCCGCAGATCAAGAAGGACTATCTCTCCGGCATCGGCGACTCTCTCGACCTCGTCGTCCTCGGCGCCTATTACGGCAAGGGCAAACGCACATCCGTGTACGGCGCGTTCCTGCTCGCGTGCTACAACCCGTCGACGGACACGTACGAGACGGTGTGCAACATTGGGACGGGCTTCAGCGAGCAGGTGCTGGAGGAGCTGCACGCGCAGCTGTCGGCCATCGTCATCGACCGGCCGAAGCCCTTCTACTCGCACTCGGCGGTCGGGCAGCACCAGCCGGACGTGTGGCTGGAGCCGCGCTACGTGTGGGAGGTCCGGACGGCGGACCTCACGCTCAGCCCGCGGTACAAGGCCGGGTGCAAGGAGGGCGTGGACCCCGCGGGGGATAAAGGCATCAGCCTGCGCTTCCCGAGGTTCATCAAGGTCCGGGACGACAAGAAGCCGGACGAGGCGACGAGCAGTCGGCAGGTGGCGGAGATGTATAGCAAGCAGGAGAGCGTGGCGAAGAATAAGGGGCCGTCTGTGGATGATGATTTTGAATATTGATGGAGAGAGGCGGGGGGGAAGAAGAAACGGCAGCATCACGAGGGAGTCTCCGGGGGGTGGGACACAGTATGAATGGTGCAGAGCATCGAGTAGGCTGAACAAAAAGGGCTTTGAATTGATACGGCGTTAAGTGCTTGGGCGGAAAAAGTATGCTTGGTCACAAGATGATTGGATTCATCACGATGCAAGGGATGGAAATCAAAGAAGTGCATGAGCTCCTTCTATACACGTGTTTATTTTTTAAACATATTCTACAGAAAGGATGCCGCGTCGTCGTCCATGCGCAAGAGGCCACGCTCTTCGCCCTCGCCGTCCTCGCGGAAATAGCCTGTCCGAGACGTGGCGGGGACGCTGCTACTATTACCTCTGTCGCCGCCGCCGCCGCCGCTTCTCCTTGTCTCCTCCGCGCCCTCAAGGACGTACCAGACGTCCTTCTTGGTGAGCAGGCCCTGCAGGGCGCCCCTATTTGTGAAGAGCATGTATCGCAGGCCGAGCTTCTGAAAGTACGAGACGGCGAGGTGGAAGCTCGTGCGGGAGGGCAAGGTCAGTGGTGTCTGGTCCATCCAGGGCCTGAGGTCGAGCGTGGTGCTCGGGTCCGCGAGGGGCTGGTGCGCGAAGAAGACCTCCGCGTCCGGGGGCAGCGCACGCGCGGTAGACGCGGACTGGATGTTGAAGCGGAGCTCTGCGCGGGAGATGTAGCCGAGGAGGAGGGCGTCATGGGGGTCCGAGATGACGGGGAACCCGCGGTGCGGGTGCTTATCGAGGACGGCGCGGAGGGAGGCGATGGTGTGGCCCGTGGCGGGGAGGACGACGAGGTCGTCGATGCGGGTCATGATGTGGGAGACGGGGACGTCTGGGATGAGCAGCTCGTCGGAGTTGTCGAGGTAGGGGTAGCCGTTGAGGTGGATCCAGGACTCGTAGATGCCGTGGCGGGAGAAGGCGTCGCCGACCCACTTGGAGATCATGACGGCGATCATGATGGGGAGGACGTAGGTGATTGCGCCGGTGAGCTCGAGCATGATGACGACGATGGAGACGGTCATGCGGGTGACGCCGGTGAGGGCGGCGGCGGCGCCGACGATGGCGTAGGTGCCGGGGGTGACGCAGGGGACGTCGGGAAGGCATTGAGCGAAGAGGAAGGCGGAGGATGATGAGGGGAGGAGGGAGGTGGGAGGGGAGGAGGTGGTGGAGGATAAGGGACGGAGGCTGTTGACTATCAATTCCATGAGGATGCCGACGGCGCGGCCGACGAGGGCGCCGATGGCCATGGAGGGGAGGAGGATGCCCGCGGGGAGGTGCAGGCCGAAGGTGATGGTGGTGAGGAGGAAGCCGACGGCGGCGGCGAGGAGGAGCAGGACGACGGTGGAGGCGGAGGCGGCACCGGTCTTGCAGATGCCGACCTGGTCGTCGAGGACCTTGGAGCACTCGGCGACGAGGTTGGAGACGAGCTCGGAGGTCTGGAACTTCATGTAGTGGTTGGGGTAATCGACGAGGGCGGTGAGGACGGCGACGGCGAGGACCTGCGCGATGGGGGTGGGGAGGCGCGCGCGGGCGGTCTTCTTCCAGCGGGCGATGGCCATGTTGAGCTTGATGAAGAGGCCGCCGTAGATGCCCTGAAAGGAGGATTCAGAAGTGAGCTTTTTTGTTTTCTCGGATGTCTCACTAGCATTCTCACACGCGGCGGAGGGGGGGGGGGGGGGAGGGGGCATTGGCGGGGGAGGGGAGAGAGACAGAGAGTCTTAAGGAAGATAGATCATGAGTAGTACTCTAGCTTATAGCCACTCACGCCAAAAATGCCAAGGAGGGCGTAGGGAAATAGTTCGAAGCCGTGCCAGTCCCTGCTGTAGCGGGTCTGGTAGAGGACGAGCTTGCCGGAGCGGAAGGGGTCGACGAGTTGGAGGACCACGGCGGCGGACATGGCGCAGACGAAGCTTTGCCACATGGTCTTGTCGGGGAAGAAGTACGACAATTGCTGGGGAGAATGATGAGTGACAAATGTCATTGATAGAGCCTGCATGAGTAGGATTGGCATACCTCGAGACTGAAAAGGACTCCGCCGATGGGAGATCCGAAGGCGACGGAGATGCCTGACGCCGCTGCCGCAGACAGCACGCCTCTTTTCCGAGCTTGAAAGTTGTCAGCGCCCGAACGGCTGCCACTTGAAGATTGATATGATGGTGGTGGTGAATATGGTGATGATGAGAGTCCACGGATGGGTGGCTCACCTTCATTGTCGTTGATGTTCTTGAAGAGTTTGATGAAGAGATTCCCGCAGCAGCAGGCGACGTGGACCAAGGGGCCTTCTTTTCCCAGCCACATCCCGGATGCCACGGACAGCACCAGGCCGAAAGATTTGGTGATGAGGGTCCAACCATCGAGGAACTTGCGCATGACGAAGCCTCCCAGGATGGTCTTGACCTCAGGGATGCCGCTGTGCTTTGCATAGAGGGCGTAGTCCTGTACGAGGAGCGCCGCGAAACCAGCGAGCATGGTCTATACAGACACAATCAGCGGGAGGAGTTGGAAGCCTGGGTACAGAGGGCTTTGCTGCAGGGAGGAGTGGGGGTGAAGAGGCGCGTACGTACCGAGAGGATGATGAAGAGCAAGTACTCGATGAACCATTTGCCGGCGACGGAGTGGACGCCGAGCGCCTCGCTCCATGGTTTCCAGCCGACACAGTGGGAGCCCTGGTCGTATCCGTAGCAGCAGAAGCCCTTGTTGAGGTAGAAGTGGCCGCCCTCGGGCCCGCTCGAGCAGTAGCCTAGCTTGAGGTCGGCCAGCCAGTCGGTTGCGAGGTCGATAGCGGCGGCGATGGCGCCGACAGCCAGGCCCGTGAGCAGCAGGACGATCCAGACCTGGCTGGCGTCGACGAGGACGTGGATGTAGCGGACGAGCTCGCTGCCCGCGCTGGAGGAGAGGAGGCGCAGGCGCTGCCGTTCCTTGGTGGACTCGAAGATCCAGTCAATGGCCGTCATGTCCTCGTAGCCGACGCGGCGCCCGGGGCCCTCGAGGGGCTGCCAGCCATCACTCACGGCGATGCCATCATCATTCTTGTTGATGTTGCCGGCGCGCAAGGCGGAGGAGGAAGAAGAGGGTGAGGAAGGGAAGGAGGGGAAGGAGGAGGAGGAAGGGTGTTGCTGGCCGGCGTTTAGAGGGGTGGACCGGCTGCCCGTCTTGCGCTTGAAGGTGAGATGCGTGTCGAGGTCGCGCGAGAGGGGGTCGTCTGCGAGGTCAAACTCGTTGAGCTCGCCTCGGTCGGAAGCGTCTGGGGTGAAGGCATCCGGGGACTGGGAGGAGGAGGAGGCCGAGGGGAAGCTCCCGATCCGGGCTGGTCCAGACATGATGCGGGAGCTATTCCATCTTCATTCGACGTCCTTCATTCTATGATCGACGCAGGGCAAGGCGAGGAAAGCAACGAGCAACGTGAGGCCAGCGATGGCGACGAGGTTGAAGATGAAGATGGACGATGGACGATGAAGAGGATGAGGTTGAGGACGAGGTTGAGAACGAGGACGAGATGAGGCATGAAGCTGAAGATGACATAAACATCATCAATGTACTGTGGCTGGTGAGGATCAAAGGGTGGCGCAGGTGGCGCGACCTTCGAGTCGATCTCGAGCGTCAAAACCTCCAAGTTCGAGCCTCTGCTCTGCTGCGTCTTCGTGAAGTCAAGGTGCGATCGTAGGCAAGGCGAAGGCATCGTCTATTGCCATTTGAGACATCTAGACATAGCCGAAGGATGGCGTTCAAGCTGGGATAGCTCACTCCTCCATCCTTCCTCGATCCATGAATGATGGACCACTGAAGCTTTCTCAAGCTTCCTTCACCCTCCCCCCGGTTTCATCAGATCACCCCCCGACGACAACATGGAGCAAGACGACACAGTCAACTCCCGGCCGTCTCCAACGGATCAGGCCTCCCAGGACCATGTCAGTCTTGAGAGGATCCACGCGTTGCTCCAGGCCAAGGACGACACGCAGAGATTCGTCGGCCTCGCCCTGCTCAAGTCCGTCCTCGACAACTCGCCCCGACTGCGGGGAGACGAGGTCGTGATCCAGGGCCTCTGGGCCAGTCTCTCAGCCAAGTTTCTCAGCAGGCTGCTCCACTCGGGATCGTCGACGACGGCGAACAGAAACGACTCGCGGCAGATGCTTGGCCTCGCGGTCTCGATCCTGCACACGTTTTCTATCCTCCTGCCCGAGGAGGCGAGGCAGGGGCCCAAGTTCACGGGGCGGGTGCCTGCGCTTGTCGCTGCCGTTCTACACAGGTCTGTCCATACTCGTTGGTGACATGAATCCCATAATGAGCATGAACAATGCGAGGCTGACCTCTTTCTTCTTCCCACCAGCTCGGAAGAGTCAACGACGACGCTGATTCTGCAGCTGCTGGCCACTCTGGCGAGCTCGACCGCGGGGGCGGCTGCGCTCGTGCAGGTCAATGACCTCACCCCCCTCACGGAGATCGCCCCGTCTCAGCCGCTTGTCATGGACATCCTGTCGCTTGCCTGGCTCAACAGCATGGCCGCCGCCGCAGGTGTTGACAAGGCTCGTTTGCGAGAGCACGTCGGCAAGAACATGCAGAGCCTGGCGTCGTCATTCACGGGCACCGATGCCGTCACGTTCCTGGGCTTCCTCGCAGGCTTCCTTGGCCGCGCCGACCCTGAAGTAAGTAGTCGTTGAGGTCGTCACACGGCTTTGCCCGTCCTCAGAAATCGATTCCGCGGGACTCAGCTCATTGTCGCCCCTTGTTAGTGCCTGCCAGCAGGCTCGACTTGCAGATGGCTGAAGACGGCGGTCGGCTTCATCCGCAACCTTGTCTCGAGCCGGCCAACCCCGGAGGCTCGATACGCATACACCACCGCCGCAGCGTCCCTCCTCCAGGCCTTTCCCCACGAGGCCGCCCAGCTCCTCTTCGCCCCAAAACGGGAGGAGGGTCACGAGCCTCAGAAGAAGCCCGTCGACCCAGACAGGCCAACGCTATCGTACCTCCTCATCAACCTTGTCCTCATCGACATCCGTTCCTCGGCACCAGTCCTGCTCGAGCAGCTCAACACGCCCGGATACGCACAGACCGCGCGCCGCATCGCCTCCGCCTTCGACATCGTATGCTTCTTCATCGGATACCTCCTCCGGTCTCTCGAAGACGACGAGACCGATGAGGACGACGCTCATCCCAACAGCAGCGGCCTCATCATGTCCCCCGGCCACCTTCTCAAGCTGCGCAAGACCATCTCCGAGACCATGTCCGTAACGATCGAGTACCTCCGGGACCGATGGGACGCCTCCTTCGCCGGCGCCATGGGCCTCCACCCAGATGCCCGCCCCGCCGCCGCGGCCACCTCGTCCGGGACCCACCGCACCCTCGCGTGGGACTCGTCCGAGCACGCCGCCGACGAGGACCCGCTCATCCTGGCTGCGGTCCGGGCACTCGCGCTGTGGCTCCGCGAGGACGAGAACGAGATGCTCCGCAAGGAGGCTACCGGGTTGACAGACATGTTCCTGGAGCTGTACCTGAGCGGCGGGCCCGCCACCGCCTCGAACCCACGCAACCTCGACTTTCGATCCCCCGCGCTGGTCGCCATGGAGGCGCTCGTGACGTTCGACAAGGGCCGCGACGCGCTCCTGCGGAATGATGGATGGAGGGTGATGAGCGCCGACCTGCACAAGATGTTCGTGTCTCTGCCCCAAGCATCCGTCGCCGTCACTGAAAAGCCTGAGATTCAGAGGTCTGAGGAGGAGGAGGAGGAGGAGGTAGATGACCAGGAGGCGAAGGGAGGGGCAGACCTGGAGACGGAGGCCACGCGGGGCATCGAGCTCGTGCGCGTTCTCCTCCAGCTCGTCGAGCAGGCGGAGGGCAACACCCCCGAAGCTTGGATGGACACCGTCACCAAGGCCGCCGCATGGGACGTCTCCCACACAAGCGGGCAGCAGCAGCGGCGCGGGGCGCGTGCCGTCACGGATCTGCAAATCGCCGTGTTGCAGCTCTGCTGTGCCTTGCTGGCGAAAGCATCGGGCGGGATGCGCAGGCGCTACGTCCACAGCACGAGCGCGCTGCTCGGCATCGCAGCGAGCATCGACGCCAGTGTTCCAAGGGACTATTCCTCCTCTTCTTTGCACTCCACGTCTTTGACCCCCTTGGCTTCAATGCGGGAATCTATCGACGACGTGTTGGATTCCCTGCGGGGACTTTCTCAGAGATGACCGATGCCTCTTTTCACATGCCATTCTTGAGACCCTCTCTTTTCTCCCGAGAAGCCATCGACGTGTTGGATGCCCTGCCCGTCTCGGAGATGGCCATTTGCACATACCTACCTTTCCCAGCCGCCTTTCAAGGCCCTCTGGAGGGCCCTGTGTACATACACATCCGGGACAGTGTTTTCAAACCCCCTGTTCCATCACCTACTGTAAGCATTGAGGCGTACTCTCAAGCCTCAAATGCGGCGCCATCGTCTATTGTATCACCACCGGCTACAAATACCACTCTATCGTCTATTGTATGTCCCCATCTCATGCTCGTGAAGCGTACATGTACTCACTTCGGCCCAGCAGCACCATTACCACCACCTTCATTTCCAACACCATTTCCAACCCCTTTTCCAACACCGGTACCAGCAGCTACAGTTCCATTACCGCTTCCAGCTTTGCCATTGCCGTTTCTAACACCGTTCCCACCTCCAGCTTTGCCATTCCCATTTCCGATACCATTCCCACGAGCAACACTGCCATTCCCACCAGCAACAGCTCCATCCCCACCCCCCAACCTCTCCATCGCTGCCGCGCTCTTCGCCCTCCTCTTCCTCGCCCTCCGCACCTGGAGCTCCAGGTCCGCCATCTCCACGCTCAGCGACGCCAGCCGCGGCACAAGCTCCGTGACCGCCTGCACCGCGTTCTCCTGCGCTCCCCGGAGCGGCGCCGGGGCGAACAGGCCGAACCAGTGCAGGGGGTCGACAGGCTGCTTCTTCTTCTTCTTCTTTTCCTCGATCTCCTCTTCCGTCTTGTGCTCGTCTCTCCCGTTCTCCTTGCCGTTTGCATGCCTGCCGTTGCCCTGATCCCCATCTTTGCCGTTCTCCCTGCCATTCGCGTGCTTCCCGTTGCCCTCGTCCCCATTCTTACCGTTCTCCCTGCCATTCGCATGCTTGCCACTACTCTTCTCCCCATCTTTCCCATTCTCCCTGCCATTTGCGTGCTTGCCATTCCTCTTCCCCGCCATCTCCCCTTCCTCCCCGCCTTCAACCTCGCCATTCCCCTCCTGGCCGTTGCCGTCCTTCTCCCCCTCCTCCACCCCCCCCTCACCCCCCCCTCCCCCACCCGCCTCACCCTAAACACAGGCAACCCGCCCTCCCCCTCCCCCTCCCCCAGCTGGATGTCCACCACCCGCGTCGCCTGCATCCGCCCGTCATAGTACTCCTGCCCGTATCGCACGCCCCGCTGCGCCACGAAATTGGCGCGCGCGATGCCGAAAAACATGTCGGCCTGCAGCGCCGAGAGCTGCGCGCGCACCGCGGCGTACTCGTCCAGGAGGAGGAGGTGGCGGCTCAGGAGCTCGTCGATGGTGGCTTGGTGCTCGTCCATGGTCATTTGCGACTGGGAGTTTTGCTGCTGTTGCTGCTGCGGCTCGTCCTTCGCTGTACGTGACTGGGATCCCTACTGCTGCTGCTGCTGCTGCTTGTCCGGGGATGCTTGTGACTGAGGTTTCTGCTGCTTCTCCCGCTCGTCCAGGGCCCTCGGTATCGGATTGATTTCCCGACGCTTTGATCGATTTCCCTTTTTTTCCCTTTCTTTTTTGAGAAAAAAAAAAAAAAGAGAAAAAAGGAAATTCCAGCCTCTGTCTGAGACAGCGGATGGGTGGCTGTGGTAGTAGAGGCTGTGAGGGGTCCGAGATGCGAGATGCGAGGTCTGAGATGGAAGAGGCCAGAGATGAAAGGTCAGAGATGGAAGTTGGGATGGTCGGATGAAGGAATTGAGAAGCAGCTCGTGGTGGGGAATCGCGGCAGTGGAAGGAGTGCCTTTTTGGGTGGGCGATTGTCCGCATGAATCCATCTAGATCCAATCCATCCCTTCCGAGCAATTATCTCATCAGCTGTCATGTACTCGCACAGCACGGGAATGAGGCCTCAGGTTTGAATCTCCTCTGAATTTCTGCGAGAACTACGGAGTAAGAGGAATATCTGATCTGAAGCCTTTTGCTGTCGTTCTCTTGTCGGCGTCCTCTGTGTGTGTTCGTGGCCCATGACAACCTGGAACGGTCTGCTAACAATTTCAGGTACTCCGTACGGAGTACATACTAACTCGTACGAGTTCCACGATCTCAAGATACGCCTTACTCAGACAGCCTCGGCGCCGCTGGTCCGCCGTACTTCGAGGCATACGGTACTCCGTACATGGAATTTTCTACCACAAATTGGGCGAGTAGGTTTGTACCCATCTCTCAGGATCATTCTCTTTGGCGTTCGAATACGGAGTAGAAATGACGAGCTTCGACACAATGCAAGAGCGTGCTCGCGGCGTCTTCAAGCTAACAAAGCCTTGTGACCTGGAGAAAATGTCTCAGGTACGAGCAGGTACCAGTACTGGTACTCGTACTCCGTACTGAGATGCCACCCTTAGCCTGGAGCTCAAGGCGGAGCCAAAAGGGCATCGCCGCGCCCGGGCAGTGCCTTGAGTCAAGGGATCCCAAAGAGGAACCCAAACGAGATTCACGTACTCCGTAAAACTCAACATCCTCTCATCATTCATCTTCACCATGTCTGGCGAGGGAGGCTGGCGGACGAGGTCGGCCTCGCGACCCCATCCTCACCTCCCCCTTGGATGGAAATAGGGGCTCGATGCGGTTCGGCTCGGTTCTCGACGCCTTGGCATCCTGCTCGCAGGAGCAACGCCCTGGTCATGGAAGAGTTCCACGGCCAGATCATGGCAATGCGCCCCGCGCCATCGACGCTGCCGGCACATGGCTTCGTGCGACCAAGTCCAAGGCGGAGGCTGTATGCTGTCATCGCCATCAGTCAAGGTTGTCTTCCAAGTCTACTCCAATTCTTTGTTTTTAGAGCGGGAAAAGGCTTCAGTCGGAAGGCTGCATCCCGACAACTACCGGGAGCCGTCGTGGTGCCCTGCTTGCTCGCGGTGTTTGATCCGTGGACATGGGGCTGCTCAATCATCACCGTCTTTGTCAAGGGACGCACGCCGCCGGCCGATGTTGCACTGACACAAAGACGCAACGAGGCGAGTCACGCAATATGCTGCTGCTGCTGCTGCTGCTGCTGCTGCTGATGGTCTTCAGATCGCCCATCAAGACGGCCTGACAGGTGTCGTCTGTGACGATCGACACTCGCGACATCCCGTTTGGAAGCAAGGATCGAGAGAAAGGAAACTGCCGACGGTAGCAAGCCCCAGTAGCCCAAGCACGAATTCGCGATGGACCCTTCGCCCGGTGCGTCCTCCGTCCTCGTCCTCCGTAGAGCGTTGACCCACGAGCCGAGCCACGTTATCCGGGTGACCGAAATTTGTGCGGAGTACTCCGTACTCCGTACTCCGGACTCCCTACCTACCCACCATCGTGATCGTGACCGTCACGTGGTGGCACTTGCGTTTGTGTATTCAACTGCCATCAGCCATGTGATTGCCTGCAGTGGAACAAGCAAGCCACGATGCCGGCACGGTTGGCCGATCACGCCAGAAATACGAAGTACCACAAGTAGGTGTCGCGAGGCGAAGGACGGAATACTCGTAGCTCGGCGGGGGGGGGGGGCTTTCGGACCTGGGGCGGAGCTCGATGCCGGAAGCTTGGGGGGCGGTGCTCCTCAGTACATTAGCTGGATAGAAGCCCTCTGCACTCCGTACGGAGTACTTCGTTCGAGTACGCGTCTCCGGAAGAAAACAAGTGCGGTGGAGGGCTAAGAGGGAGGCATGAATGGATGGAGAAGAGCTTTTCGTATTGCGCCGCACCGTACGGAGGGGTACAAGTACTACATACCTGCATGGAGGACGTCGGCACGAGTGCTGAGCACGGAGTATGGTGCGGAGGATGGGCTGCTCCGGTCTCGTGCTGAAGGGGAGGCAATGCTCGCAAGGAACAGCAAGATTGGGGCCAATTTGCAATCTCACGATCAATTTCGATACGAGTCCTCGTGGCTCAAAAGAAATCATGAACGAGAGTGAAGGAGGAAGAGGAAGAGGGAGAAGAGGAAAAAGAGGAAGAGGAAGAAGAGGAAGAAAAAGGGTTATGTAATCTCGAGATTTCAAGTCGCTTCGCTCCTTCCGTTGCCAGAGAACGAGTACATCTGCACTGCCGAGAAGAGAAGGCACGGGTCGATCGTGATCATGCTCTTTCCTTGCGAATCACTCGTTCCAGGTTCAATGTCCGAGTCGATGGATCCAAAGTCCATGAGGAAAGCGCGGTGGACGTCCTCCTGCTATTTTGGACTCAAGGCGGCGCTCGTGAGGGGCAGGTATCTAGGAGTAACAGTACCTACTGTAGTAGGTACCTAGTAGTAATTAGTACGGAGTACCTGTACGAGTAGTACTCCTCGGTAGTACTACCTACAAGGCGGGGGGGTGTTAGGTGACCAAACGACCGGGGGAAGTTACGTAGGGAAAACCTAGCTGTTAAACCTACTTTAACCCTTCTTTAAGGTTATAGTAAATAGTATATAAAGGAGGATAGGTCTGCTAAAAGTATAAAAAGGCTTAGAGATTAATGCTTTATTAA
Source organism: Escovopsis sp. TC (assembly GCA_003055185.1). NCBI lineage: Eukaryota > Fungi > Ascomycota > Sordariomycetes > Hypocreales > Hypocreaceae > Escovopsis > Escovopsis sp. TC. The sequence goes on from NIGD01000007.1 coordinate 92,230, forward strand.
TAATACCTTTACCTTAAGGCGTACTATACTTACTATAGTAAAGCTTTTATAACTTACTAGTAAATAACCCTTAAGCTTGCTTTATACTTTATTACTCTTCTTACTACTTAGTCTTTAATAGTTTAATCTTTTTTTATCTTTTTTATTAAAGTAAGGTAGACTAGTAAAAGGCAATATAAGCAATAAGAAGTTTATCTTAAGCAACTATTATTTTTTATAATAATAACTTAAAAATAGTTTAAAGCTAAACTACTAAAGGTTTATAAGACTTATAAAGTAATAACCTTTACGATAAACCTAAGGATACTTTAACCTAAGACGTTATCCCTAAGACCTAGGACTAGGTAACTGCTAACTTTAGTAGCCTTACTAAGGAAGAGCTAGATATATATATCTAAGTTATAGCAAAAGAGCTATGCTTTTAATAGAAAAGAGATTACTTAGCTGCTTTTAAAAAAAAAGAAGCGCTTATCTTAAATGCTTCCTTAAGCATTACCCCTTTTCTTATCTTTATAAGTAATAAGTAACCTTATAGAAAGTTAGTAGTAAGACTAAACCTTCTTTTAATCTTATAGTATAAAAAAAAATATATACTAATTTTTAGTCTTTCTTTATAATCCTAAAAACTTACTTTTATATTTAACTTAATACTTTTAAAAAAAAAACAATAAAGGTCTTTTATATAGTTATAGCCCTCTTGCTAAAGGTTTACTAAAAGTAAAAGATATACTTTACTACTAGTTACAATAGTAAGATTATAAAGGTTACGTTTAATAAGTTTAAACAATAGCTTAAAAATAGTATTAATAATAGTTTAACGTACTACCTTAATGCTAGCATAAAGCTTGCTAACTACTTATAGTAAGCTTACTAGAAGTTTATATTATTCTTAAAGTTCTATAAAAACATTAAGGTAAAGCTCCTAAAACCTATACTACCTTTTTACTAAGTCTATAACTTCTTCTTTTACCTTTACCTTAAGCTACGTAACTAGATACTTTATAGTAAGGTTTTAGCGAACTAAGTAAAAATAAAGAAAGCTAAGATTATTGCTAAAACTTTCTTTAATAAAGAAACTAACTTAAAGCTAGTAGTAATATATAGTTAGTGTTAAAATGAGGGTATAGGAAGATAGAGACTATAGGGTAGGTAAGGACTGTGTATGTTGTATTAAGCTAAGGATAAGAGAAAGGACGCTAGCTAGGTAGGGGATAGCGCCCCTTAAGTACATAGAACACCGTTACCTTAGTCTGTCCTTAGATACATAGTAAATACTAAGGAAATAGGATATCTTAAGGTAATACTAATCTCTCTTAAGTGCCTAGCTAATAGGCTTTAGGGTAGCCCTGCTTAGCCCTGCTTTGCCCTGCATAGCCCTGTACTGCCCTGCTTAGCTACCTCTTAGTAGCGTAAGCTACATCTCTTAGTATATAGTCTTAATACTCCCCCTAATGCTTAGCTGTATAGGGTAAGGCATCTTAAAGCTTGTACTTATTAGCCTGTATAAGGGCCTGTAGGGTAGCAGCCTTTGTTAATCTAAGGATAGGCTTGAATAGCTTGTATAGCTTAGGTAGCTTAATTAGTGTGTAGGTTGCTATAGCTAATCATTAAAGCTCTACGTTATGCCCTTACTTGTGTATAGGGTAGCTAGCCCTTCTAGAGGCTTAAATAGGTCCTCTTCTAGTATATAAGGCCGTTAGTCTTTAAGCTAGTCTTAAGCCTTTTAGCGTATCTCCTCTAGGGTAGGCCTTAGAGCCTTATAGAAGGTTTCTGTAGGTAGCTTTTCGTACCTATCGAGGGGGCCTAGGCTTAGCAAGCTACGTAACGAGTTAGGTAACTCTAATGCTAGCCTTTAGTATACGCTTAGGGTAGGTGCCTTATAAAGCTAGGGTTAAGCTGCCGGAGGGCTTAGGCTATAGCTAGAGCTAGAGCTAGACTCGGTGCTGCGGCTAGAGCGGGTGCTAAAGCCGGTGCTAGAGCTATAATGATCCGAGCTAGCTAGCTATAGTAGAGCCTTAGCTGCTTCTGCGAGGTAAATGTTAGTAGCTTCTGCCTTTAGGGTAGCTTCTCTACGGAGGAGGATCCCTTCTTAGAGGGGCCTAGAGCTTAGGGTAGCCTAGATGCCTTTAATCTTAGGTTAAGGGCTCGGTAAGAGCCTCGGTAAGCCCGGTAACTACTTCGGTAAGTAGTAGTTAAGCTACTAGCGGGGGTCGTCAGGGGTTAACATCCTTGTTAGGGTGTTATCGTGCTAACTAAGGGTTGTTAGCCCCTAAGGGCTGTAGGGTAGCTCTGCCTTAGAGCTACAGGGTAGCCCTAGATAAGGGCTATTTAGCTAGGCGAGATTAGCCTAGCCTCCTTAATAAGGGTACACGTGATTAACTACGTAAGATTTAAAGGGCTAGGCCGATAGTAGTCTGTATAAGCCCTTCTAGAATAAGGCTAGCTATAGCTTAGTTAGTAGCTTAGTAAAGCTATTAGCTACGTTGCCTTCTATGTTAATCTACTCTAAGGTAACTAGCTGCTCTTAAACCTTCTCTTTAACATAGCTAAACTTAATTAGCGTATACTTTGTGTAGCTATACAAGGTAAGGTTATTAGCAGTAGATATAGCCTGCTTATTGTTGTTGTATAAGGTAACTAGAAAATCGATATTTTAGTCCGTCTTACGTAATAAGCTAGCTAACTACTTAAGCTCTTAGGTAGCCTCTGTAATCGCTGTGTATTTAGCTTCTAGGGTAAATAAGGCAATAGTACTAGCCCTCTTGCTTTTCTAGCTTATAGGGCCTCTAGCTAGTTAAATAACGTATCTGTAGGTGCTTTTGCTAGTGCCCTTATCCCCTGTAAAGTTACTATCGCAATAGGCTATAAAGCACTATAGGCCTTAAATAGCGTATTTAATGCCTTAGGACTTAGTACTCTTAAGATAAGCTAATAGCCTATAGGCCCCTAAGAGGTGCTCTTTATAGGGTAGCTAGAAATAGCGTGCTAGAAATTAGACCGCGAAAGCTATATTTAGCCTAGTCTATGTAGCTAGATAGATAGCTATGCTAATAATAGCTTAATATAGCTTAGCTTCGTTAGCTATAAGTAGTAGAGAGTCCCTTAGGCACGTAACTAGCTAAGGCACGAGGGGTATGTTAGCTAGCTAGGCTAAGGCTTAGTTAAACCTCTTAAGAGCTTCCTCTATAAAGTGCTCTTAGGATAGCTAGATAATCCCTTTTTTAGTATCTTAGATAATATAAACCCTTAGGAATAGGGTAGCTAGGCCCTTATCCTTTATCTTATAGATCCTATTAAGAGCCTCTTTCGTTTCGTTAATTAGCCTTAGGCTTAGACTAATTAAGAGGCAGTTATCGATGTAGGTAACTACGAAGATGCCTGTTACGTGATTGTATAAGACGGCTAAATCTAAGGCTAGTAGCTTAAAGTCTAGGGTAGCTGCTGCTTAATTAAGGGCTTGCTGCTACTTGCGAGATAACTGCTTAAGGCCGTAGAAGGTCTTATTAAGCTAAATAGCTTAATCTAAGGGCTCTAGGGTAGCTAAATAGCCCCTTTAAGCTAGCTTAGTTATTGTCTTAGGATCGGCTTGCTAAATAAACTAATTAAAGCCCTTTAGAAGCTAGATAAAGATATCTTCCTTAAGGTTTCTGTTTAAAAATGCCTTTATAAAGTTAATCTGCTTAATTTCTTAGCCTTTAGCTATAGCTAAGGCTAAGAGGACTTGCTACGTAACTAGTATAGCTATAGAGGCAAAGGTATTAGTATAGTTAAGGCCTTCGATTTGCTAAAAGCCTTAAGCTATAAGCCTAGCCTTATGCTTAGTTACGTGCTTATATTAGTCCTTTTTAAGCTTAAAGATAAGCTAGCTTGTTATTAGTTAGCGGCTTAGGGGAAGGTTATTCTAAGGCTAGAAGGTAAAAACGTCTTAGAATAATAGCTACTAAAATTTAGCTGCTATAGCCTCTAGCTAGGCTAGGGCGTCGGGGCGTTAAGAAGCTTCTTAAAAGGTATAAGGCTTGTCTTATAGGGTAGGTTTATTCTTAGCTTTTAAGGTAGCTAGGATAAGATTAAGGTCTATTTAATTAAGTAAGTTACGTAGATAGTTACGTATAGCTAGATTAGGTAACTTAGGGCTTAAAGCCTTATTAGTAAGGTTAATAACTTTAGGTACAAGCTCTAGCTAAGGGGTTAAAGCTATAAGTAGGGCTAGGCTAGAGGAAGGGCCGTAGGCTAGAGCCGGATCTAAAGGTACCCCCCCTAAGCCTAAGTTATCTAAATCCGGGCCTTTAATAGGTACCTTAGCTAAAAGCTAGGCTTTAAATAGCTAGATTTAGCTAGTTTAACGGATAAGGCGCCTATTAGGTAGCTAGACGAGGTAGGTGTTATAGCCTAGGATAGAGACTAGGTGCCCTGCCTTAGTGCGTAGGGCTAGCTTATAGCCCTTAGCTTAACGTTCTTCTAGAATAAGGATCTTACATTAGGCCCTTAGGGCTTAGAAATACAATAAATCTAGCTTATTAGTCTAAGCTAGCTAGATAACGTTGTTATAGAGCTCTTCCTATGCTATAAGATCCCTATTAGTAGCTGCTATAGCGTTAACGAGATTGTATATATCCTAGATAACGTAATTCTAGAGGGTATAAGGTAGGCTAAAGCCTATTATTATAGCCCTAAGTCTATTAAGGATAACCTTAATAGATCTCTTAGCTAAGCTATTTTGCTTATATATATAAGGCGCACTAATAGAAAAGGAAATACCCTTATTCCGTAGCTACTCCTATAGGGTAGTTATAATTTCCTTGCTGCTGTTATAGTAGAAGCGTATAGGGTAGTAGCTGTAGCGATTTTTTAAGGCTTTAAAGTAGCCTTAAATAGCCTTAGTTATTGTTGCCCTGCTTTTATTAACTAATTAGATAACCTATTAATAGTAGGTCTTGCGGTTAACTAATAGCAGGCTATAGAGCTACTAATTATAGGGTAGGGGCTTAATCTAGAAGATGTCTCCTTCGATAACGTTAAGGGCTTGCAGCAGGCTAGCTATAAGGTTAGTAGTTAGCCTCTTAACGGTCTTACCTTTTATATAAGGTAGGTAGACGAAATCCTACTCCTTAATTAGCTAGAAATTAGGCATACTAGCTAAGATAACCCCTGTCTTCTTTATAAGCCTTAAGCTAAGATAGCTTAGCCTAAGGTGCTATAAGTAGGCTTTTCGAAGAAGCTCCTAATAAGGCTCTAGGGCTAGCCTAAGGCCTTAATGGCCCTGTAGGGCTAGCTTTAGAGTGCTAAGATCTCTTAGATCTTTAGAAATAAGATTATCTAGGGTCTGCTATAGGGTAAGGATCTTAGGGGGTTTAGAGTGTTGCTAATGTAGCTAAGTAAGGTCCTTATATCTACTAGCTTTTTGTTGCGTTAGTAGCTTAAGCCTTATTTTAAGCTGTAGAAGGCCCTAATTAGTTAAATAGATCGGTGCTTAGCGTCCTAGGCGTACAAGGTAGGCATAGTAAGTCGTTAGATTTAAGGGCACTAAGGGGGTCTTAGTGCCCTTAACGGTTAAAAAAAACCTGTTTTTCTAGTAGTTAAAAAGGGCTAGCATAGCCCTTTGCTAACTTATTAGCTTATTCCTTAGAAAGAAGCCTCTTAATTAGTAGTGCCTTAAGCTACTTATAAGATTAAGCCTTATATTAAGGCAATAAAGGGCCCTAAGAAGGTAGATCTTATAGTATATAGCTAAGCTATAGCTAACTAAGACATTAAAAGTAGCTGTGCTAGATCTAAGGGGCCTTATAGGCCTGCTGCTTGTTATTACGTAGCTTAGGGTGCTGTTATTGTTTTAATAGTTAATAAAAGAAGCCTTATTGTTAACTATATAGACTAAGGTACCTATGTTGTATAGCAAGCTAGCCTTAAAGAAGCAATTAGCTAAGCTATGCATTGCTAACTTATTAAGAGCTACTAAGTTATTAACTTTTAAGGTACTAAAATTAAGATCGAAGGTTACGTGTATAGCAAAGGCTAATCTAGTAGCTCGTAATAGGCCTGTAGGTGCTTTGCTAAGTAGGCGTTGTAGAGGCTTATAAGGCTTCCTGCCTTAATGTTAAGTAAGCTTATTAAGGCTATGCCCTAGCCTAGACCCTTGCCCTAGCCCTTGCCCTCGCCCTAAGCCTTAGCCTTAGCCTTAGCTTATAGGCTGTCGATAAGGCACTAAGGCCTTAGAAGTGCCTTAAGGCTTAGGGGCCTCTAGGGTAGCCTTCTTCTTCTTCTTATTATGCCCCTTAGGGTTATATAATTAAGCTTTAAGGGTAGCTTAATAAGCTAATAATCCTTTATGCTAAGTCTTATTAAAGATATCTTTTATAATTAAGCTAAGATTTATCTAATCTAGATTGCTGCTAATAGCTGCTATAGATTAAATAGTACTATAGATTCGTTCTGCTTAAGGCAGAAAGGAGGTAGATAAGGCTATTATATACTAATTAACTTAATCTTTAACAGCGATAATAACCTTAGCTGCAGATAGCTAAGCTAGATAGTTACTAAATTTAGTATTAAAGTTAGCTAGCGTTCTAGGGTAGCTACTAAAAGATAGGCTATAAAAGCCCCTATAGAGGCTCTCTCTTTTAAGACGAGTAGAATAAGTATATTAGCGCTTTAATTTAAGATAGGCTTAAGTAGGGCTATCGATCTAGGCTATTAATTAGGCTAGGCTAAGAGCTAAGCTATCCCTTAAGATTATAAGGAGTATAGCTTTTTTAGCTATTAAGATAGCCTTAGCTAAAGCTAGGTTATTAACAAATTCCTAAAATTTAATAGCTTAGAGCATAATAGTAAGGGTCTGCTTCTATTAGTTGTAATTCTTAGGTCCTGCTAATTTAAACGAATTAAGGAAGACTAAAGCCTTCCTAAAAGCTTTTCGGATAAGGCTAACGTTTAGGGTAGCTAAGGTTATGCTGTTAGTGCTGCTAGTAGCCTTAACCAGTAGCCTTTGTTATAGCTAGTTAACTAACTTCTACACTTCTCTAGATAAATAGATAATCTAGCTGTCTAGGGTAGCTTAGCGGGTATCCTAAGCCTGCAAAGCGTCTCTTAATGTGCTAATTTAAGAGCCTAGATTAGTAATGCTATTATATAACTGCTAAAGCCCTTAAAGGACTTAATTAAGGTTAAACCCTGCCCCCTGTAGGGGCTGTGCGCTAGCTATCTAGCCAGTGCTCGCGCGTTATAGGGTAGGCTTTTAATTACGTAATCTAGGGTTACGTAATAAGGCATAAGGTCGAGAGTTAAGGTGCCTTTAGGTGCTATTTTCGAGTTACGTAACTAGGTTACGTAGTTCGATCTAAGATAGCGAGGGGTATAGGGTAGATTACGTGATATAGCTACCTCTAGGGTAAGCTATTTAGCAGGCTACAGCTAGGTTACGTAATATAGCTATTTCCTAAATAGGAAAATAAAGATATACCTATAAGTCTCCTTACGGGCTTATAACCTGTTAAAATAAGGGTATAAGAAGATAGAGACTATAAGGTAGGTAAGGACTGTGTATATTATATTAAGCTAAGGATAAGAAAAAGGACGCTAGCTAGGTAGGGGATAGCGCCCCTTAAGTACACAGAACACTGTTACCCTAGTCCGTCCTTAGATACATAGTAAATACTAGGGAAATAGGACATCTCGAGGTAATACTAATCTCTCTCGAGTGCCTAGCTAATAAGCTTTAGGGTAGCCCCGCTCAGCCCTGCTTTGCCCTACACAGCCCCGCACTGCCCCGCTTAGCTACCTCTTAGTAGCGTAAGCTACATCTCTTAGTGCATGGTCTTAACAGTTAGCAATAATAGTAAGTAGTACTTTTTATAAATACTAATTAAGAACCTTATACTAATAACGCTAGCTTTTTACAAAGACCTTATAATACCTTTTATAAACTAATCGTTTACTTTAAGTGCTAAGAACTAAGCTACTATAAGTTAAGATGCTTTACCCTTAACTATAAAAAGTGTTTATTTCCTTTATATACTATAAAGTTTTATAGTTAGCTATCTTATTAGTAACCTAAGGGGGTAGTCCTTATAGACTCCTTTTAAATTTATAGTAGTATTAACAAAGAGCTATTAAGGGAGCTTAGCTAAGGATAAAGGTACGCTAGCCTTAAAGCTATTATACTTAAGCTAGCACGTATTTAGTTTAATAGTAGATAGGTTGCTTTAAAAGTACTCTTTAACTTAAGAAGTAAAGTTAACTTAGTTAGTAAAAGGGTTATAAGGAATACGCTTTTGCTTCTAGGACCTAAGGTTTTTACTATAGCAAAGGACTCCTTTCTTAAGGTCTTTAGAAGAACTATAAAGCTATTTAAAATAACTAATAACTAAGGAGTTATAAAGAAGTATTTACTTTTTTACGTAGTAGCAGAGATTAAAGAAGATATAATTTTAAGGATGCTTTAGTTTAAGGCAATAGATCCTTATATTCGTTAAGTAAACAATAAATAAAACTACCCCTTATTAAAGGAAAGTCTTTCCTTAGTCCTTATATTTCTATAGCTAGCTTATTCTATAAAATTCTATAAGTCCTTAAGGATTATTGCTTTTCCTTAGCTATATAACTATAAGACTTAAGATTAAGCTCTTAAGGAAGTTATAGTAACCTTGCCCCTTAAGTATTACAACTATACTAAGGTCTTTAATAAGGAAGAGGCAGCTAGGCTAGAACGTCTAGCTAGATAAACATACGCTATTAACCTCGTTAAAAACCCTTTAATGCCTTAAGGACCTATCTACTTATTCGTAGAAAAAAAGCTTTAAGTTTTATAAGACTACTTAAACAATACTATAGCAAAAGGTTAGATCTAAAGGTTAATAAGCCTTTATAGTACCTTAGTACTATTTATCCTTAAGAAGGGAGGTAAGCTATAACTCTACGTTAACTACTATACGCTAAACTAAATAACTTATAAGAATAAGGTACTACTCCTTTTAATTCTAGAAATCTTTAATTAACTGTAAAAGGCAATAGTATTTATAAAGCTAGATCTAAAGGATATATACTACTAGTATAACAATAACAGTAATGCACTAGGTTGTTAAGTAAGACAGTTGTAAGGGTATTGTATAATAATTGTATAAAAAGGTAGGGGTCTTTATATATAAGAACTAAGACTTAGCCTAATTACGTTAAGTACAATTAGTCTAAGATATATACTATACTATATACGTAACCTTAGGTTAATCTAGTGTTAGTTGTTATAGCTATCCCTTCCTTAAGCGCGTTGTCTATAACATAGTTTCTATTGCAATGCTCTTTCCTTAGAACAAGTTATTCTTTCCTTTTTAGATTAAACAAAGAAAATAAGTAGCAATTAGTACGTACCTATTTCTATGTATTGCTAGTTACGTTTCTTAGGTAATTACGCTTTGTTTACTAATTAGCTCTATAGTATAAATTAAGCTGCTTTTTATTACTTTTTGTTTTTGTTTTTTTTCTTTTTATTATTAACATTTTTATTTATATTTTTTTTATCTTTATTTTTTATTATAATTCTTTTATTATATTTATTTAAGCGTTTTATAACTATTTTATTATTATTATATTAGTACCTCCTTAGCTTATAGCTAAGATACCTAAGCAGTTAAGGAATCCTACTCTTTTTTCTTCTTTATTAAAGCTAAATGCTTATCCTTTATTGTAAGCAGGTACTGTTTTATACTATGTTTTGCCTTTGCTATAGCTGTTACCTTTTTTACGTACTTTAGTATGTTTTTATATTCTTTCTATATATAAAATGTTTTTAATTGTATTAGATAGCTTTATATATTATTTTATTAAACATTACTATCCTTTCTATAAAAGATTAGCTAAGTCTTACCTAAAATAAGCGTATAATATTATTTATACGTTCCTTTTTTACTTTAAAAAAATAGCATTAGCTTTCTTTTCTATAAATAGTAAATGCTTAACGTCTAAAACCTATAAGAGAATTGTTTTATAATCTTAATAATTTTTTTATAGACATTAATAATAAGGATAATAACAATAACAATAATAACAAGGTAATAAACTTAACTTTCCTTCTTAGTATTTTAAGGTTTACTAATAAAGACAGTGCTAGTCTAGCTGCTAATCCTTTTATTATTGCTTTACCTATTATTATTCTTCTTCTTACTAATCTAAACAGTAGTATACCCCTTCTTATAGTACCTCTTCTACTTAATAGAGACAATAAGGGTTCGTTTTCTTCTTCTTCCTTTTCCTTTATACCTCTACCTCTACCTCTACCTCTTAGTCCTTTACCTCTTCTTCTAAGTCCCCTTTTACCTCTAATACTATTTTTTAATATTAAGCTTAGCAAAGAAAGTATTCTTAATCCCCTTTAGTGTTACAAATACATAGGTTATGCTTATTAAAGGAATCTATAGAGTTTTATTGCTTAAACTACTTCTTTTAGTATTAAATGTTTTAATAAAAGATATATATAATATATATTTTACTAGCGTAAAAAGTATCTATACAACTAAGTATATATCTACGTTTCTTTTACGTTTTTATACTAACTTCCTTAGATTATAGCTATAATATATAGCAACTATAATAATTTAACTAATTGTATTTTATTTATATATACGTTGTTTAATATAGGCGTTAATACTACGAATCTATCTATTAACGTTTATAGATTTACTTAGACTTATAATATTACTATAGATCTTTGTTTTTTTAATGCTACTACCTTATTAATTTAGTTTAAAGCGCTTAGTAATCTAATAAAGTGCTTTAAGTAAGTATATAAGTAGTATACTTCTTATTAGTAGTAGATAGGTCCTTATCGTTTACGTAACATAAGTAAATTGTTCTTTCTTTTATATTAATGCTTACTAACTTTTAGTCTTAGAAAATAAATATATATTTAGCTTATATTACGTCTAAGAGGATACTATAGAATACCTTATTAAAGCTACTCCTACCTTTTATAGTATATATTTAAGTCCTTTTTATAATATATTTGCTAACTTTTTAGTAGACTACTGCTTAGCTTGCTTATTAGCAATCTCTAATAGTTCTTTGTCTTAACTCTTTTAATAAAAATTTTATTGCCTTATTTAGTACGTTTACTTTATTTTACGCTACCTTTTTAAAGGCGTTAGTTAACGATCCTTAGGGTATAGGCCCCTTTAACGCTAATAATATAACTTAAGCTACTCTATTATAGCAAGCTTTTTATAATAATATAATATATAGTTATCCTATTAGTTAAAGGATCTTAGTTTTATAGTATTTATAGTATTTTTGCTTATCTTTTATTGCTTATTAAGATCTTCTTTTTGCTTTGCTTTTTTGCTTTTAAGTATTGTTTTGCTTAGCATATTTGTTAAGGATTTAAGGTATATTTATATTGCTTTTAGATACCTACTTATTATACTTAGCAAGCTATCCTTTTTATTTAACTAAATAAAGCGTTTACTTCTTTTGTTTCTTATAGTCTTTAATAGATTTAATTTCTTACTATTTATTATTCTTTTTTAGTAAAAGCATTAGTAATAATTTATCTTTCTTATCTATAATCTTATTCTATAGTTTTAGTAAGCTTATATAAAACATATTATATATATCCTTATATAGTATTAGCATTATAAAACAATACGCTTACTTTCTAATCTTCTTTAATATCCTTAAGGGCTTAATACGTTTTAGTATAAGCTTTATAGATTTTTTAAGGAATTAAAAGTTCTTTATAAACAATACTATAAGATTTCTTACATTAAATTTTATTTCTTAATGCTATTAATTAAAGTATTTTGCTTACTTTTTGTATATAATCTTTTAATTTTTTTTTATTTTCTCTTAAGTTTTTTAAAGTTTTTTAATATAAACTTTTATATCTAGGACCCCTTCTTAAAGAACGTTGTCCTTAACGTTAATATAAAAATCTAGCGAATACCTTATAAAGGCTTTAAAAGGAAAGATCTTTGTTGTTTTTAATTTAGCATTGTTAATAGCAAATTGTACTATTCTTAACAGCCTTAGCTAGTTTTTTTAATTTTCTTTTATAAAGCATCTTAGATACTATTCTATAGTTTAGTTTATTTTCTTTGTTTATTTATTAGTTTAAGGATAAAAAGCTATTAAAAGACGTCTTTATACCCTTAAATAGTAACAAAGAGATAACTAAAATCTACTAGTAAACAAAGATCCTTTATCTATTACTATACTATTTAGTAAACCTATATATTAAAGTTCTACCTTATTATAAAAAAGCTTTGCTAGTTTAATAGTAGTAATATATAATAAAATCGTAAAATATAAAGCAAATTTTATAAAACAGTTAACAATAACTAAAATTCTATTAACTTTTTTATTTTAAAAAATAACTTTTAGTAGTCTTATAATAAAATCTATTATTAATTCTTTTATAAGTTATAATAAAATTAGCAGCGATTTAAGCTTACTAAAAAGTTAATGCCTTTTTACTATCTATCCTTAACAAACTTAATAATACTTAATATATTCTTTAACATCTTGCTATATATTTTTCTAAAAGAATCTTTTAAATAAAAGCTTATTTGTTTTTGCTTTTATAAAATAACTTGCTAATAGATTATTATAGTATAGCTATAACAGCTCGTTTTAAAAGCAATTCTCCTTTAAAATTATTATTTTGCCTTTAAATAACAATAGATTATAATTAACGCTTTACTCGTTTAAAGCTTTTTGCTTTAATTGCTTAATCTTAAAATCTATATATTAACTATCTTTAATAAGCTAAAGCAACAAGTCTTATACTAGTTTATATACGCTTTAATAAGTAAGCGATTCTTTTGCTTTATTCTAAGTAATTGCTTATATATATCTAGGTCTTTAATTAAACAATTTGTTATATACATCTATATATTAACTATATAAAAACGTAAAAGAATCGTAACCTTTTTGTCTCTTTTTTAATACTACTTAAAGTTGTTTTTATAGTTCTATAGAAAATTCTACTATATTAGGATAATCTAACTTATAGTTAGGTTATCTTAATAAACTATCTGCTAAATTTGTTTTTTTAGATTAATGCTTAATAGTAAAATTATATAGTATTAAAAATATATATTAATAAGCTTATTAACTACTAAGCTTAGATTGCTTTATAAAGCTTTAAAGATTTTAGTAGTTACTAAGAACCTTTACTAATTTATAAGCTCCTTTAATATAATGTCTTTAATATTTAAACGCTTCTACTATAGCTAATATCTCTTAATTAAAAGTACTATAGTTTAATTCTAAACTATAAAATGCTTTTAAAAAGAATATAACTAGATACTATTTCCCTTATAAATTTAGTTAAGATAAAATAGCTGCTAATATAAACTTTAATGCGTTTATCTTAATTTATATTAGCTAATCTAGTTTATAGTATTAAAGTAAAGGTATATATTAAAAGGTATTAATAAGGGCATAAAACGCTTATTTCTTTTTATTATTTAAATATACTTGTCTTAGTTTCTTGCTACCTACTAATCCTTAAAGCAATATATACAAAGGTTTTACTAATTTAGTATATCTTATAATAAACCTATAGTAAAAGTTATAAAATCCTAAGAATACTTAGATGTTATAATATAACGTAGGTTCTTTTTAATTTTAGATTTCTTTAATATTTTTTTACGTTATTCTTAGTCCTTTGTTTAAAATAACAAAGCTTAAAAAAGTAACTTCTTTTTTAAAAAATAAGCATTTGTTTAAATAGGCGTAAAGCTTACTTTCTTAGAGCTTTTAAAGTACTTGTTATATATAGTTTATATATTCTTCTTAAGTCTTAAAGAATATTAAAATATTATCTAAGTAAGCAATACAAATAGTATTAAGTAAATTACTAAGTGCTAAATAAATATAATTCTAAAACGTAGTAAGCGTATTAGTTAATCCTATAGGAAGAACTATAAATTTATAGTAACTATATTACGTATAAAACGTAGTCTTTTATTTATTGCTTTCTTTTATACGTATTTAGTAATATATATTTTTAATATTAATTTTAGTAAACTATTAGTATCCTTAGATTTAATCTATTAATTTAGTAATAAGTAGTAATAGATATTAATTTCTAATTGTAACCTTATTTAATCCTTAATAATTAACTACTAAGCGTAAGCTCTTATTTTTTTTTAGTATAAAGAAAATAAGTGCTTTAGTAGGACTCTTAGATAGTCTAATGTATTAGTTTACGAGATTTTTGTTTAAATATTTTTAAAGTAACTCTAGTTTAGCTAGTAATAAAGGATAAATAGGTCTATATAGTAGATTTTCTTCTTCTATAAGATTAATTATATAATCTATTCCTTTAATATATAGTAAGAGATAAGAATTCTTTATTAAAAAGACATTGTTAAATACCTTTAATTCTTTAGGTCTTCCTTGTTTATTAGTATTAACTTCTTCTTTGTCTAAAAGTAGAATTAGGTTTAGATCTATTATAATTGCTGCTATAGTTGCTTATAATTCTCTTTTTTCTTTTTTAAATTATTAAACTAAAATTAAGGTAGTTTTTATAAAATCTTATTTAAACTACTAACTTTTATTATATAGATATAAGTAAATAAGTTTATCTTTTATTATTTCTATTAAAAGTAAAATAAAACTTAAATTTTTTCCTTTTTTAATACTTATATAATATAGGCAGGCGTTGGTAATGCCTTCCTAGGGAATTTACTAAAGACTATTATTATAATGCAGGTATGCTAATTGCTTAAGTAAAAATCTATGCCTTCTTCTATTTCTAACTGTCCCTACAGGCTATCTATATACACGATCTCTTATAGTAATTTCCTTAGGATTTTACTATTAGGCTTCTAAGGGAAATCCTAGGGAAGCGGCTAGGGGAAATCCTAGGGAATTTACTAGGATAGTCCTAGGGGAAATCCCTAGGAATTCCTTAGGGAGGCATACTGTATTAAGTACTAGGGAATAGGGAAAAAAGGGCAGCGTCCTTAGTGCTATATAAGGGAAAGGCTAGGGTAGACAACAAGGAGATACGCAAGGAAGTAGCAACGTTATAGTACTATTAAGCAATAAAGATATAAGCAACGTTAAGTTAAGATCTTATCTTTTCCTTTAAGAATATAGCTTACTGCTGTAAATATAATAGGGTATAGCAACGTTAAGTTGTTAAGAAGAAGAAAGGTTAAGAAAGCTAACGTTAAGTTAAGCTTATAGGATAGAAGGGTAGGTATAGAGCTTCTTTCTTTTTTTTAGGTTTTCTTATTTTCTTTGCGGTAAACAAAAGGAATAGATAGGTGTTTTTTTATAAAGTTTTTCTTTTTTCGTTCTAAGAAAATAAAAGAAGACAAGGAAAGATAAAGGAAAAGGTAAGGTTATTGTTTTTTTTTTTATGTTTTTTTCTTTTTTCTTAATTAAGCTTATAATAAAAGTAGGTTTCTTTTTTTTTTTTTTTTTTAAATACTAGAGACAGTAAGAAGAAAAGAAAAGGAAGGAAAAAGAAGGAAGATAAAGAGGGAGATAGATAAAAGAAGGGGAAGGAAAGAAAAGAAAGAAAAGAAAAAAAAAAGGGCTAGCTTATACTACTCTTTATTGTTAAAGGAGTCGCTGTCGTTAGTAAGCAGCGCTAGCTTCTGTTATTGCTACTGCTAGCTAGACTAGGTTTACTAGTCCTAAGCCTACTTTTTCTTTTTTTGCTCTTTTTTTTTCTTTTTATAGACTTAAGCAAGGAACTTAGCTTTGTTTACTTATTTATGCAACGTAGGATTAGTATTATTGCTAGCTAAGATTAATTTACTATCCTTATTAATTAATGCGTAAGGGATAGTATTTAAGAGGATGTTTAATTATATATCCTTAAGGTTAAACAGAAGCAGGGTAGCACAAAGGGTCTAGCTATCGGTGTTTAAGCTAGCTATAATTTTAAGAATATAAGCGCTAAGGTCTTTATCTTTGCTAAGGCAGCTACTATTAACGCCTTTCTTTGCAATAGTATAAACTAAGGCAGTACCTAAGGGAAGCAGCATAATAAAGCAGGACATTAAAAGCACTATACTGTATAAGATGCTAAGCATCTATATAAAGGTTACAAAGGTTTAGTCCCTAAGCTTCTTAATTACCTTGTTATACTACTTAATAAGTAGTATAGCTGTTTACTAGTAGAGGAGCAGAAAGGTATTATTGCTAGCGTAGATAGTAAAAAAAAAGCGCTTAATGCCTCTTACTATAATTAGGTCCTTAACGATAAAAGCTTTAGCTATTTTGCTAAAGATCTTTACTATTTTATTAATATCTTTTTTTAAACTTTTAGCGAGCGCCTTAAGGAAGTAGCTCTACTTACTAGTAGTAAGGGTAACAGTAGTTAGCGCTAGGCGTAAGCGATGCAGCAAGGTAGTAAAAAGGCTAGTGTAGATTAAGGGGCTAGTAGTATTGTTAACTAAGCGTATCTACGAAAAAATTAAGCTAGTAGAAGCAGGGGTAGTCTTATTAGCTAGTTCTTTAAACTGCTAAACGTACTTAAGTATACTATTAATACCTTTAACCTTTTTTACTAGGTCTTTAGTAAAAGCGCTTAGATCTTTACTAAAGCTGTTTAAACTATAGGCTAGTAGGTTAACGGTAGCTAGGGCAATGCTAGCGACGCTAAGGGCATTGTTATTGTTGTCCTTAGCCTTATATACTAGGTTTCTAAGTATGTCTTTAAGGGGGTTAACGTAGTTAGTAAAGCTAGTGCTAGTACCTTAAGCAAAGCGTCCTTAAGCGTTGTACACAAAAGGAAGCATCTTGTTGTTAAAGATAAGGTTAAGGGATAGGCTTTATTAGTAAAGTAAGGGTATGCTGCTAGTATAGGACGTATAATTACTGTCTTTGCTAACTTTGCTGTATTACTAGTTAAGCTTTTCTTTAGTATTAACGTAATCTTAAAATCTAATAAGCGTTCTAAGGTTTTGCTAAGCTTAGTTAGTAAAGTAATTCTTAAGGTTCTTTAAAGTAGATAAGAATTAGTTTTCTTAGCTAAAGAGCTTAATAATATAAGTATACCTTTGCTACGTAAAGACAAAGGGCTTATAGTAAAGATCTCTATAGACGAAGGTATAGAAGTTAGCGTTGTAAAAAGGATAAAAGGAATAGTTAGACAATAGCTTAACTTAGATAGTAGTTATAAGCAATAATAAAAGAGTTAGTAGGTATTAACTAAAGTTATAGGGAAGCAGCGTTCTTTTATTCTTTTTTTACTTAAGGAGAAAGACAAGAGGGGGGGGGGTTTTAAGAAATAGCAGATACGTAAGAAAGTCTCTTCTTCCTTAGGTAAATACGTATTTATTGTTTTTTTTTTATTTTTTAACTTATATTTCCTCCTTTGTAGCCTTAATTAAGGGGTTGCTACGCAACTAGAGCGGAAGCGTACTGCTGTTAAGAGCGTATAGCTTTCTTCTGCCTTTACGCTCTTTACCTATCTCTTTACTAAGATTTCCTTTAGCCTTTTTAGGACCGCGGTTTTTACTAGGATTTCCTTAGCCCCTTTTGCTGCTGCTAGGCTTTAAGGGGCGCCTGCGTTAGTAAGGCGTATTAACAGCTAGGCTAGATGTATCCTTAATTACGTCTTACGGTCTAAGCTTCTTTAGGCTAGTACTAAAAGGGGAAGTAATCTCTTTAGGCTATAGAGGGGCGTATTACTATAGCTGTTTACTCTATTGCTAAACGTTCTCTTTAATAAGGGTATTAAAGGCAGCCTTCTTTGTCTTAAAGGCTTAGACTAGCTCGCTAGCATTAATCGCGTTTTCTTTTACCTAGCTGTTATAGTAGCTTAGCTAGCCCTTCTATAAGACTAGGTATTATTTCTTTAGCTTTCCTCTTTCTTTTTAAGTAATATAAGAATCTAAAATTAACTTAACTTCCTAAGAGCTAGAAGCATCGCTGCTTAGTTAGTCTACTAATAGCTTAGCAAGGTAAAGTACTATTACTAATACTACTAGATAAACGTTTAAGGCGCCTTCTAGATTAAGGCGGTAGGCGAGACATCTTACGCGCTCTGTAACCTTAAATAGCTTAGCTCGTTGCTCTTAAAGCTTGCTAATCTTAAGGTCTAGAACATAATACTTCTTTCTAAGCATAAGCTATACCTAGTTACTAGGTTTAAACTCTATTAGCTAGTGTTTATAGTTATACTTTGCCTTTATAGCTGCCTAAGCTTACGTAATACTAAGCTTAGCCTTTTTCTAAAGGAATTTAAGCTTTTCCTTAGTAGTACCTTCTTTAAGATGCCTTTAGCTATTGTTTATACGCTGCTTAGTAACTAGCTTGCTTAGGGATGTCTTAATAGTAGCTATAAACAAGTTGTTTATAGAGAACTATAAGGCAATAAGGTAGTTTATTTATTTTGCTGTTAGATTGTTATATAAGAAGAATTAGAGGGCAATCTTTACTGTTTAATTACGTCGTTTAAACAGCCCGTTAGTTTACAGATACTATGCTATAGACATAAGAAGCTTAGTCCTATATATAGTCTATAGACTAGTCTAGAAAGCAGAGATAAACTTCTAGTCCTAGTCTAAGATAATCTTATAGGGAAGTCCTTAGTTAGCGTAAAGGAGCTTAGTGCATAAAGACTTTGCTTAGTCTTTAGCGTAGTAATAGTTGTTCCTAGGAATTAAGAGACATATCTTAGAGAACTTATTTATTATAGTAAGAAGGTAGTTAAAGTAACTGCCTAGTAGTTCGTACTATAGTAAGTTCTTAGCATTAACGATTAGTAGCTTAACTATAAAATCTATAGCAATAGTATAGAACGGTAAAGCTAAGGATTTAATTAAGAGCATCTTTCCTAAGGTTATTTAACAGTTAGTCTAGTTCCGTTAATATAACTTACAGCTATCTATTAGTTAGTTAACCTTCTTTTAAAGGCTTAAGATAGCTATAAAAGCAGCAAGGTCCTTAATTAGCTGTCTTCTTTTAGCGTAAAAGTACTATTTATAGGCGTCTTAGATAATCTTTTTACTATAGGATTCTAGAATATATAGTTTCTACTTACTACTATGCTCCTATAGGTAGAGTAAGCCCTTATCGTAAACAAAGGCAACGCCTAGCTTAGCATCGTTGTTCTTAAGCTGCTTTAAGATAGTCTTCTACTTTACGTTATCTTAGTATCTGTTTACAATCCTTTTTTATAAGTCTAAGATAAGGTAGGTTTTAGTTAAGGCGTAGATATAGTCCTTTAAAGCGTTGTTTTCTTATACTTATTTAAGCTCTAATTCCTTGCTATTATAGAAGGTCTTAGCTTTGTTAGTAAGCAGTTAAGATATAGCGTTAGTAACTAAATTCCTTGCTCTTAGGATATAGTAAACCTTAAGATTAAACTAGCTAAGCTACTATAAAGCAGCGATTAAGCAGTTGTTAGTTTAAGTAGTAGTAAAAACAAGGGATTTCTATTAAACGATGTTATACGTTGCTGCGTAATTAGTTAGGACGATAGTTAGGCTACTATAGGTTAACTAGATTAAGGTTTACGCTTTCTTTGTTACTTAAACGAAGGCAGTAACCTTTATTTCTGTTAGCTAGTAGTTTATTTCTATAGCGTTAAGGCTTTAGCTAAGGAATATAATTAGTTGTACTATAGCTAACGGAATGTAGCTCTTTAGATTATATAGGAATTCCTTAGTTAGGTAGAACAATATTGTACCTATACTAAACTTTTGTAACGCGTTAATCTAAATAAACAGCTTCTTATTAAGATTAAAATAGTATTTCTTTTCTACGTTAATTAAAGCTTTAGTAACGTCTTAGAAGCTAGTAAGCTCTTCTTTAGTAGGTATAAAGTTTATATACTTTACGTACCTATGTCTTTTAGCGCTAGTAAGTATCTTGTTATTGTCCTTTCCTTCTGCTAATAGCTATGTTTTTTGCGTCTATAGGGGGGCGATCTTAGCGGCGAACTAAGGAATAAGATACTAAAGCTAACTAACTATACTAATCTACTTTTTAAAGTATATAAGGGTATCTAGAAATCGAATTTTACGTAAAGCTTTGATCCTTAATTTAGTATTTATTAGCTTTATAGAGTTAACGTAGAAGCTAAGGAGCTAGACTAAGGGATATCTAAGAAAGGACTTTACTAGTAATAAAGCAATGTTTTGCTTAAAGAAGAGTTAGAATATAGCGGTTAGGTGCCCTTAGTAGCTAGCTGTGTTATTAAAAAAGATAATAATATTATTAATAAACGTAGTAGTAAAGTATTAAAAAAGGCAAAGGATCTTGTCTATAAACCGCTAGGTATATGCTAGTAAGTTGTAAAAGCTTATTAGCGCTACCTTAAAGCGCTTAAGGCCCTAGTAGCTAACTATAGTAAAGCAGTTATAGTACGCTAAGTATACTAGGAACTAGTAAAAGAAGGATTTAGCGTTAATAGTACTAATAAAGGTTTTCCCCCTTAGGTAAGCGATTATTTCTTTTTATAGAAGCATAAGATAAGCGTTTAGTAAGGCAACGCTGTTAAGGTTATAAAGGTCTACGATAACCTATCCCTTCTGCTTACCGTTAACTATTCTTTAGACAACGAACACTAGGCTAGCGAATAAGGATAGTTTTTTTACGAATTTAAAATAGCCTTTTTAGTATAGCTTATTAAACGTTTTATTAATAAACTACTTATCTTTAGTTCTTACTAGGTACGCTTACGAAAACACTTTAGCGTTTTACTAGTTATTAGTAAGAAAAGCTTATAGGAAGTTGTTCTTTAGTATATAAATGTTGCTATAGTCTTCTTAGATCTTTAGGAACGATTCTACGATTTTCTAGAAGACTTAGGCTACGGCTAGCTAGAGCGTACAGATTCTAACTCTATGCTTAGTTACTGTTTTAGACACGTTCTTTAGTTAAGAGATTCTAAGGCGCTAGTACGCGTTAACGTCCTTTAGAGGGGTTTTAATCTTATTATTAGATCCTTTAGTTGCTCTTATTAACGATATCTTGCCTTTAGTTAGCAGAATGCTTAGGTCTTTGTCTATTATAAAAGTATTGTTTTATGTTATTATATTGTTTATATACGTAAAGATTCTAATACGCTTATCCTTTTAAATATAAACTAGTTTAAAGCTTAAGTTAAAGGTAAGCAGCTAATGTAGCTTACAGCTAACTATAGCTAGCAGTAGGGCGCAGCGAGGTATAAAAAGGAGATCTTTTCTATAGGGAATAAGATAGTAATCGACTACTAAGAAATATAGTAGACTAGGCGGTATAACAGCTGCTTAGTAAGCGCGTATAGAGCAGTAGACTTATAAGCTGTAGTTCTTAATTTATATAAGAACGTAAAGTTCTTACGCAGCGCTAATAATAATCTTTGCTTATAAGTTAATAACGTTAACTAAATAAGGTACGTTAAATTCTTGTTTAAGGAGGAGACTAGTAAACAGCTAGCTAACGACCTATGCTAATACACAGACCTCTATAGTTTAAGGCTAGCTATTAATAGTTCTAAGAATTTATGCTATAAATTCTACCTATTTAAGCGTTCTTAAATTACTAATGCTACTAAGCTATACTATCTTACTTTAGTCTATGCTAACTTATATAAAGAAGTTAAGCTAGTCTTCTTAAATAACTAAGCAGCTAGCTCTGCTATTAACATAAGCTAACCGTTAGCAACTAAGGCCTGCCTTCTTATATACTAATATTTAGGCGTACGTAAAGCTAGAGGGCTAATAGGGCTTAGCTAAAAGCTCTGTTAGCGTAGTAAGGATAATTAGCTTGTTTTCTATAGCAGTAAAGGCAGTGTTGTTAAAGATAGTAGTTTAGTAATATACTAAGGGATAGTGCTTTTACTTATCTTAGGGAATAACTAAGCTATAGCTTAAGCATAGGATACTATAAAGCTGTTTTAGCAAGAGGTTTAGGATAAAGAAGATATTATTAAATAATTTGTTAGCTAGTTCTTGCCTTAAGTTGCTATCGTTGTTATTAGTTTTAGCTATAGCTTTGTAGAGGCTAGCTATGTTTTCCTTTAAGAAAGCGTACATTCTATTCTTGTTAAGCGTTAAACAAAAGATTAAGTGCTAGCTCTCTTTAGCAACGTTAACCTTGTTTAAGCTTTTGTCTTATAGCTTGTTTATCTAGTCTTAGTTATAGTTAGAATTGCTTTACGGTTTTTGTCTTAAGCGGGTTAACCTAGATAGCTCTTTAGTTAGTTAGTCTTATTAGGCTAAGAATCCTTTTTTTTAGCTGCTATCTTCCTTAATTTAGATATGCTAGCGCTAGTCTCTTTTAATATAGTAAGTATAAATGTTTAAGAACATTCCTTTGTACTTAAGGATCTATCTATTAATGTTCTTAGTAGGGGTAGGTAGGCAGAAGACCTCCCTAAGGTATTGATCTAGTTTCTAATAAAGGATTCTAGCTAGATAGATTTTACTATAGCTAGCAGCTTTAGCTTTATAGTAGACGTAGAAGACTTAGTTGTATAGGTTCTTTTTATTAACGATATCTTAAATAGAGAAGGCTTTTTGCTTAAGAGCAGCGAGCGTAGCTTCTACGGTAATCCTAAAGTAGGTTTAAAGCAGAGCGTACTAGCTAGAAAGGCCTGTGTATAGGTTTTATAGGCTAGCGTAGGTTTTATTGCTAAGGTTACTAAAATACTAGTTAAGAGCTGCTTTAAGGAGCAGCGTTAGTATATTAACTAGTAGGAGCTTAGCGTACGTAAAACTACGTTGCTTATATTGCTATAGTACGTTAATAAAGCGCTTAGCGCTTTTCTAAACTAGCATCTTAGCGTCTCCTTTAATGTTATTAAAGCTTAGGTCTATTAGTTTAGTAGGGTTAAACTTACTAATTTCCTTTAAGCTAAAGCGTAGAAAGTAGTCTTAGTTGCTACTTTTAGCGTAACTTACTCTGTTGTATTTATTAGGTAAAGTAAGCGCTAGCTTACGTAGGAAGTAGACTAGTATATCTTAGGCGTCTATGTTTAACGGTATAGACTAGTTTTTGTTTAGTGCTAGGTTATTGTTATTGTCTTCTACGTTAAAGGGA
Organism: Escovopsis sp. TC; assembly: GCA_003055185.1. Classification (NCBI taxonomy): domain Eukaryota; kingdom Fungi; phylum Ascomycota; class Sordariomycetes; order Hypocreales; family Hypocreaceae; genus Escovopsis; species Escovopsis sp. TC. Next base: position 115,213 of record NIGD01000007.1, read on the forward strand.
TCTTAGACGGATTTAGAGCTAAGGGGAAGCAGAGGGTTAACTAAAGTAGTTAACTCTTTTAGGTCTTTGCTACTGCTAGGCTTAGCTGTCTTAATAGTTAGTAGTTCTAGGCTAGCTAGACCTGTGCTAGGGTCCTGCTTGCCTATTAGTGCAGGCTAGCTCCTAGAGTTGCTAAAGGGCTAGCTTAGGTTATAGGCGAAGAGCATCCGTTTAACGTCTTAGGTTAGCTAAGTAAGGCTCTTCTTCTTTCTTTTTCTTATAGTACTAATAAGGTGCTTTAATTAAGGAGCTCTTAGTAGCTTAGTGTTTACTGCTTATTATAAGGTTTAAAATATATTATTAATTTTATTAGATAAGAACTAGCGTTAAGTATTAAGCATACTTTCCTTAAATTCTATTTTAATAAAGGTCCTTAGCTAACTAAGATTAAAGGAAAGCAGTGCGCTGTTTAGGAAGTAACTTAGAACCTTAACTAATAATTCCTTTGTTTTAAAGGAGCTTAGCTAAGAACGCTATAGGTAGTATAGTACGCTAAGCACCCTTAGGTCGTTATATACTAAGTACCTAGTGTTGTAAGAAAAGTACCTTAGCTAGTTAAATAGCTTGTTCTTGTTTTTTAGATATTTAGGCAAGTATTACTTTATAAAGCTTTTATAGACGTTTTCTAGGTTAAGGAAGGAGTTAGGAAGCTATAGAGGATAGTATACGTTAAAATAGTAGGCCTTAATACCCTTAAACAAGTATTTGTCCTTAAAGATATTAATAAGGTAGGCTTCTTCCTTATAAGCAAGTTACTTATTGTTAAGGTTATCTATTATAATCTAGCTAAAGAAGCCCTTAATCTTTAGCATAAGCTCTTAGGCTAAGAGGAGCTTTCTAAAGAGGAAGTAGTTTATGAATTAGAACTTAGTAGAATCTATAGTATTGCTACTAAATAATATAGGTAGGCGTTAGTAATGCCTTCCTAAGGAATTTACTAAAGACTATTATTATAATATAGGTATGCTAATTGCTTAAGTAAAAATCTATGCCCTTTTCTATTTCTAACTGTCCTTACGGGCTATCTATATATACGATCTCTTATAGTAATTTCCCTAGGATTTTACTATTAGGCTTCTAGGGGAAATCCTAGGGAAGCAGCTAGGGGAAATCCTAGGGAATTTACTGGGATAGTCCTAGGGGAAATCCCTAGGAATTCCCTAGGGAGGCATACCGTATCATTATACATTTTTACGTAATAATATAAGATATTTTTCTTAAATCTATTAAGGTTATTAGTATACTTTATACTTTAAAAGTATTAATTTTTCTTTGTAATATGTTATTAAGGTAAAGTACTGTTTTATTTAATTTTTTTAATCTTTGTTTTTACGTAAATTAAATACTAATTACGTTTAGTTTAGCTCTACTATTAAAATTAGCAGTTATTCTTATGTCTTTTGTTCTATGTATAAAAATAAGTATAAAAAATCGTAAAGTAACCTTAAAGGATTAAGCTAAACTAAGGGTTATTAGTTTAACTTCTTTCCTTTTCTCTTTAAATTATTAATCTTAGGTTTTTAAGGATATTAAGGTTAAAAATAAAATTTGCTTTTATAGGTATAGTAAGTTAAAACCTTCTTATTTAGTTTAACTAGATTTCGTTAAAGAGTTATCTTAGTATTCTTATTGTTTAACTATACTTGCTAATAAGCGCCTTATGTTTAACTTTTTCCTTTAAACCTATATCTTCTTTATAGCCTTTTTAATTAACCTTTATAAAGATTTAGGTCCTTTTTCTTTCTTACTATAGTAACTTAAAATTAAGTAGCAAAGGTAACTATTTTTTTCCTTTTTACTAGTAGGTATAAACCTTAGGTTAACATTTAATTCTTAAGCTTAAGTTATAGCTTAGCAAAGAAAAAGAAAGCTTTTTTTTTTTTATCTTTTTAAAGAAAGTTTTTCTTTAAAGAGTTTAAGTAGATATAAAAATCCTTTAAAGATTAATTATTTTATTGTTTTATACTTTTAATTTAGCTTATAATTAATAGCTTTTAAATCTTTATATCTTAAAGTAAGGTAGTAGTTTATGCTTTAAACTAGATCTAATTATTCTTTATTATAAAACATACTTCTTCCTTAGGTTATTTATTAAAGAAATAATCTTATCTTGCTTAACAATTAGCATTTATATAATCTAGAGCTAATAAGATCTTTTAAGAATCTTTTTAATATCTTTTCTTAGCCTTTTTAAATGCTCTTTATAGATCGTTAAGCTAATTATTTCTTTTATAAAATAAAGTATTTAAAGTAAACTTAGTAAACTTCTTTACTTTAATCTTATAATTGTCTAATTTATCCTTAAAATTCCTTTAATTTCCTTAAGTTATTTATACTAACTGCTTATAAAGATTTTAAATTTACTCTTTTAATTAGCGTATTTAGTTATATAAAGAATTCTTAGGGTTATAAAACTCTCTTTGTCTTTTACTAGTATAAGACAAAGAGTTTTAGCAGGTTTATAAACGAAATTCGCTACTAAAAAAAGATTTACTACTTTCCTTTATAGCAATTAGATTAGTTAATATCGCTAAGGTTTCTTAATATAATTGTATATTTACTATTATAACTTTTTAGGTAATAATAATAGAAGTCTTAAGATTTATAATAATAATAGTAATATACTAGGTTATTAAGTAAGATAGTTATAAAAGTATTATATAATAATTGTATAAAAAGGTAAGGGTCTTTATATACAAGAACTAAGACTTAGCCTAATTACGTTAGGTGTAATTAGTCTAAGATATATGCTGTACTATACACGTAACCTCGGGTTAATCTAGTGTTAGTTGTTACAACTAGATACGTATCTATAAAGGTAATAAGTAAAAGATAGCCTTTTAATATAGATATAGCTACTTTAAGTACTATATAATGCCCTTTAAACTTACGAACGCTTTAGCAACCTTTTAAGAATATATTAATAATGTTCTATAAGGGTTAATTAACTACGTTTATATTGTTTACTTTAATAATATCCTTATCTATAGCTAAGACCTTACTACGTATATATAGTACGTTTACTAAGTCCTTAAAAGGCTATAAAAAAGAAAGCTTTTCGCTAACCTTTTAAAGTATAAGTTTAAGGTTAATATAGTCTTATACCTAAGATTTATTGTTTCTTTAGAAGGGATCTATATAAAAAAGGATTAAGTTAAAGCTATTATAGACTAGCTATAACCCTAAAGCGTATATAACGTAATATTATTTCTTAGCTTTATAAGGTTTTATTAATAATTTATTAAAAACTATAGTAAGATTATAATCCTTTTAATAAACATTCTTTAAGGAAAATAAAAAAAGAACTTTAAGCTAAGCCTTAGTAAACTTATAGCGTTTAATAGGTTAAAGTAAGCCTTCTTAAAAGAACCTATCTTAACCTACTTTAACTTAATATAACTAACTTAAGTCTAGACTAACGTATTATAATTTATAATTAGCGTAATCTTATCTTAAGAGACGTAGAAAAGTTATTAGTACCTTATAGCTTACCTCTTAAGGAAGCTAATAAGGCTAGAAATCTAATACTTAATACTAGACGTAGAGATGTTAGCTATAGTTAAGGCGTTTACTATATAGTAATACTACTTTATATACGTTAATAAAAAGATCTAAGTTATTACTAACTACCTTAACTATAGTTACTTTATAAGGAAGTTAAAACTAGCTACTAAGTAGGTTATAGCTATAGAAAAGCTATCTTCTTTTAACTTTTAGATTAAATACTAACTAAGGAAAGTTAATTTAGTAAATAGCTTATTAAGAAGAGTAAACTATAAAAACAAAAGGGTAATATAGATAGAACGTAGAAGTATACTCTTTACGTTCCTTTAGCAATTTATAAGCAAAGTAAGATATACTAAGGATAAGAAGACTAAGCTAAAGGGTAATACTATATATAAAGTAAGGTTTCTGCTACTGCTATAAAGCAAAGAAGTTACTATAAGCTTATATAGTTTATAACTATTAAACGCCTTACTTACTAAATAAGGCGTACTTATAGTATAAGTAGCTTGTCTTAAGTAAAAGCTTTAAAAGGAAAGGACTAAGGATAGTAAAGAGTTAGACTTAAGGTTGCTTTAACCTTATTAAGAGCTTGCTATAACGTTAAAGGTAAACTTAGTTTCTTTTAAGGAAGTACTTTATTAAGCGTAAAAGAAGGACGCTTTCCTTACTTTAGATAAAGTTATAAAAAAAGCTTAAGATAGTTTAAAAGAAAGTTAAAGTTAGTTTAAAAGGGTTAACTAGCTTATTTAGTTTAAAGGAAAGATTTATATACCCTTTAAGGTAAGACTAAAAATACTAATGTTATTTTATAATAACTTAATAAGTAAGTATTAAGGGGTTAGCTATATACTTACTAAGATAGCAAGGATATACTATTAGCGTAGCTTAAGAAAAGACGTTAAAAAGTATATCTTTATATATATTAAGTGCTAACTTATAAAGCTAAGGTACTATTAACTTTATAGCAAACTTACTTTACTGCTTACGCTAGCTAAGCTATAAAAGGAAATTTCTATAGACTTTATAATAAACTTCCTTAAGGTAAAGGGATAGCACTAATCCTATAACTTAATTTTAGTAGTAGTTAATAAATATATATATTACGCTTTTTATATATTAACTTATAAGCAAATTATTAGCAATAAGCTAGTAAACCTTTTCTTTAATTATATCTTTAAGTTCTTTAGTATACCTATAGGAATTATTATAAACAAAGGCTTTATCTTTATAAGCTAGTTTTAGCAAAGCTTCTGCTACCTTTTTACAATTAAGTAACAACTTAGTATTATATTTTACTTATAGACTAACAGCTAAACAAAACGCTAAAATTAACTTATTAAACACTACCTTTAAACCTTTTATACTAAAGACTAAGCTAACTAAGCTAATAACCTCTTACTAATATAATTTGCTTATAATAATACTATTTACTTAGCTATTAGCAAGACACCTATATACCTACTTCTAGGTCTATACCTATAAGCCCTAAGGAATATACCTAAGCAGTTAATCCTATTAAAAGATACTTAAACCTAGCTTAACGACTTATAAGCTTTCTGTAAGCTTATAGTAACCTTAATAAATAAAGCTAAAGAAAGCTATAAGAAATAGTATAACTAAAAAAAAGAAAAAGTAAACTTTAAAGTAAAGGACTAAGTTTTACTTTTTATAAAGCACTTAAACCTTTAGCAACCTAGCTAAAAGCTTATATAAAAGTATATAAAGCTTTACTAAATTAAGAGATAGGTTAAGACTAATAGCTTAGCTTTTTAACTTTAACTACTTTTATTTATTAAAATCTATAACATATTTAACGCTATAAATTTAAAACTATTTAATAGCAAGGAAGGTAAACTAACTAAGCTAATAAATTACCTCTTCTTTATTAACAAAACCTTTAAGATTAAACGTATACTTAACTATAAGTATAAAAGCTATTGCTATAAATACTTAGTTAAGTAAAAGGATTACCTTAATAATAATAACTTATAGCATATTAAAGGTAACTTTATAGCAACTAACCTATTAGCTAACTATAAGGTAGTATTACTAAAGGAAGAGCGCGTAAAAGCACTAAAAGAAAGCAAAAAGAAAAAAAAGTAAAAAAAAAAAGTTAATTTCTTACTACTAAAGCAGCTGCTTATTAACTTAACAGTAAACTACTATTAAACAACTAACGTAGTATTATCCCTTTTATACTATTAGCTATATATAAAATAAATTTTTTTTTTAACTACTTTTCTTTTCTTTATCTATACCCTTGCCTTAAAGCTAAGAAGATAGTAAGCTTTTAGTAAACTTATTATAAAGCTTAGTTAGTATTAGTATTATCTTTATAGTTATTAAAGAATTTTAAAACGCTAGCTAAAGACATAGGACTAGTATAAGCTAGTATATAGATCTTATCTTGCTTTAAAGTTATGCTGCTAAAAGCTAGCTTTACGTTATATACCTTATTAATAGCTTATAAACTATTAGTAAAGGAGTAGCAAAGCTTATAGTAAGTAAAGACTTACGTTTTACTTTTTAACCTTAATTAACGCTACTATAGTAAAAATATTAGCTATATTAACCTACGCGCTTAAAAGCGCCTTTTGTATAGCATCTTTATAGTAAACTACTTATTCTACTAAGCTATTACTCTTTAATATATAATAAAAGCTTTTATAGTAGTAAACTTAGTAAGCGTAGATAAGGTTCTATAGAAAATTAGCTTAGTAAACGCTTAGTAAAAGAGCTATAACTTACTAAGCATAGCTTAGCCTCTTTATAAAAGCAATAAAGCTTAAGGGTATCTTTATAAAAAGCGCTATAGTATAAGTTATATAGCTTATTACTGCTAATATAATAAACGTACTTAATGCTCTTATTTATTTAAATTATTAGTAAAAGCTTTATAAAGAAAAAGTAAGTACTTATACTTTAGTTATTAATATAAAGCAGCAAAGCATTGCTATAGGCAAGGTCTTAGTTATAATAATAAGAAAGGTAGTAGTAGCAAAGGACGTAATAGCTATATAAATTAGCTTTAAGCCCTTAAAGAAGAAAGAAGAAGGTATATATAGCTTATACGCTAATAGAAGGTTAATATTATTATTACTATTAACGTTAAAACTAAAGCAGTTAAAATTATTAAAAACGTTAAAAAACTTAAAGGGACTATATAGCAGCTTACTACTAAGCCCCTTAAGGGTTAAAAAAGGAGTGTTATTATTAGCAAAGGTAGTAGTAACAGTAGTAGCGTAAGCTACTATAGCTGCTTAGCTTACCTTTATAACCTTCTTTTTTAAAAGTATTATAGTAATCTATAAAATAATAAGGATAAAGTTAAATAAATCTTATAAAAGTTAGTATATATAGTAAAGTAGCAATAAGGGAAAAGATAACGTATAAAAAGGTTAATAAAGGCTTAAGAAAGGCTTAATAAAGCAATAGTAATAATAAAAAAAGAAAAAGGAAAAAAGAAAAGAAAAAAGAAAAAGAAAAGGAAATAGGTAGCTTAAAAAGGTAAGCGTTTATAAAAAGGCTTTAAAAGACAAAGGAAGTAGCCTAAGCCTTTAACGCGTTACGCTACTTAAAGTAAATAAGAAGTAAAGGCATTTAGCTACGTTAAAAGGGGAACAAAGAAACAGTACTCTATAGCTTGCCTACCCTTAACTATAACAAAAGGTTACAGTAAGGTTACTATAAGGTTATAAGATAAGGCAGCTTTAGCTGTTTAAGCACTAACCTTAAGGATAAGGTTACTAAAAAGGGGGCATCTTATTAAGTAACTAAATAACTAAAGGAAGTTACGTAAAGAAAACCTAGCTATTAAACCTACTTTAACCCCTCTTTAAGGTTATAGTAAATAGTATATAAAAGAGGATAGGTCTACTAAGAGTATAAAAGGGCTTAAAAATTAATGCTTTATTAACAATACCTTTACCTTAAGGTATGCTATACCTACTATAGTAAAGCCCTTATAACCCGCTAGTAAACGACCCTTAAGCTCGCTTCGTACCCTATTACTCTCCTTACTACCTAGTCTCTGACAAGGGGTGTTTTTTAACATAGGCTCTATTATAGTGTTGTAAGTGTTGTGACGGGAAAACAGTGTTAAGATTTAGGCGGATATTATAAGTCGTAACTAACGACACTGTTGTAACTAGCTGACACTGTTGTGACCGGCTAATACAGTAATATAGAGGCTGCTTAGTTAGCATTTTAGCTAAAAAAAATTAAAAAAACGGGCATGCCTAGATTCGAACCCTAGACCCTTGTATGTACGTGCACATACATATACACGTACGAGCGTAACCTTAACCACTTAGCTAGAGTAGTACCGGTCTGTTAACGAGGCTTTTGTATAGCTAGTTATATCCTCTTAAGCCGTATACGTATACACGGACCGTGCACTAAAGCTAACCGCTGTAGCTGCTACTGTAGCTGCTGTAGCTGCTGTAGCCGGGCGCTGTAGCCCGCTATAGTGTGCGCCAGCAACACCGTTTTTCCGGCCCTACAACAGTATCGCGATAGTGTTGCGGCCACTAACACGGTGTTGTAGCCCGAAAAACGGTGATGCACCTGTTTTGAAAAACACCCCCCCGCCTCGTAGGTAGTGATCAGTGCTCAGTACTTAGTAGTACTTTACTCCGTAGTACCTCTCGTACTCCGTATTAGAATCCCATTTCGAGTGGTATACATACATGTACTCCGTACTGCGGAGTACTACTAGTACTCAATTGGCAGCAGCCTGGGGCTGCCTGTTTGGTGTTTAGATGGGGTTCTCCATGATGCAAAGACATCAATGATCTGGGACTCTCCAGCGCCGATCCACCGCCTGGACCCCGAACAGGCGTGTCTCCGCGCGGGGGTTTGTTTCCCCCGGCGGCGAGGGGGGGGAAAGCTCGCACGCAGGTGAATGGATGGCGGACGATTGGTGGCTGGGAGCACGGAGTTCGAGCAACGGCACGGGCAGGCACGACAGGGTTTGTGCGAGGTTAGTGCATGGTGCCAAGTTGAGTCCATCAGTAGTAGGTACAGGTACTAAGAGGTACTGTACTCCGTACTCCGTACTGTCTCGACACTGGAGAGAGCTCTCCCAAAGACGTGGGAGATTCAAGACAGTCCGTGGTATTTCGTGGATCTCCAGGCCCAAAAGCCTCGCTGAAGAATCCGTCAGTTGGCCCTGCGTCATGGCAAGCTCAAAAGGCGACGATCACGAAGGGAGGGCACAGCATGAGCCGAGTCACGCACCCGGTGTTCGCAGGCAGAGATGACGGGGGAAAAGATGTTTCGAGTGACCCAATGGATCCATCCATCACAAACCTCAACTTCATGCCTGGCTGCTCGAGCATCCCCGGACCATCTATGGCAGCCTGCATGGAGAGGGCGCAAGAAGGCGGGGGCAAAAGGGCGCGACTCCGACTGTGTCACACACACAGCCCGAGCTTGAACATGGAGCCGCCACGAGCCTAGGAGCAGTTTCGACGAGTCCAGCCCTGGAGCTACCCAGTAGTAGGTACTCGTAAGGCTGCCCGGGGCTGCTCTGGGTGCTGAAACACGTGCTGGGCGGGCCGGCTACTAGTCAGCTTGAGCTGTTTGGTTTGCCCTGAGTGCGGAAGGGTGCGATGGAGGGATCCAGGATCTACGATCTATCCATGAGAACATTGAACCGTCCAGTGCGCCATGTAGATTGGTCGTTCTCCGGGAAGGGCCCGATCGTGAGGGATTCTTGGATCCAGATGGAATGGATCAATCCATCCTCACTTCATCCATCCATTGATCCATCCCTCCCTAATGGCAGCTGGGCGGTGCGAGATTGGGGCGCTCGTGGTGCCAAAGCCCCGGCTTACCTCATCACTCGATCGCTGTTTCCCTCGCGATGACGGGGCTGCCAATCGCATCCAAAAGACTCGAGAGGCGGCCGAGGCAAAGGAGGACGACACGAAGTACCCCGTACTGCCAGGTACTCCGTCTTACGCACTCCATACATGCGACTCGAGGTTCCTCTCTGTACTCCGTACCTCGTGCTCCGTGCTGAAACAATCATGGATGGAAATGAGGCCGAAGGGGATGAATGGAGGAAAAGGACATGGAGGGGAAACAAACTCCCTGGTTCCCTCTTCGTAGACTCTGCAAATGGACAAACAATGACCTGCTCGCCGCTCACTCTCCTCAGTACGGAGGATGACCGTCTCGTCTCTGGTAAATGGAAGCCGGGGTCGACCTTGAGCCGCAGCACCGTTGTCCTCCCAGCCTGGCCTTGACCTCCTCGACTCAAGGGCTCCTCTCCTCTTTTAGCCAGCTGCTTGCTACTGCTCACAGACTGTGCTGGCTCTCACTCTCCCCCTCCTCTCCTCCCTCTCCTCCCTCTCCTCTCCCACCTCTCCCACCTCTTTCTCCTCCCTCGACTCCCTCTCCTCTCTCCCCTTCCCTCCTCAGCGACTCTCCTCTCCTCTCCTCTCTCTCCTCTCTCTCCTCTCCTCTCCTCTCCTCTCCTCTCCTCTCCTCTCCTCTCCCGGCCATCCATCATCCATCCATTCCTCTCTCCACACGGAGACCACCTCCATCTCCACCACCGCCTCCTCCTCCGTACTACTAGGTCCATCCCATCCATACATCATACATACATCCCCCTCCCTCCCTCTTCTCTGCCCCGAGCCCTTGCGACACTTCGCCTCGAGCTACCAACTTGGCACCAACACACCAACACGCCAACACGCCCGCTCACTCTCGGCAGTCCCGCCGCCTGCTGGCCTCCAGGCCTGCCTCCATCCACCAATCCACCAATTCACCAATCCATCCATCCTCTCCGCCTTCACCTTCTGCCCACCTCCAAACCTCTGCCTCCTCCTCCTCCACCTCCTCCATACCACCACAACCACCACCGCCGCCACCACTACTCCAGACTACGGCTCAATCCATCTACCACCACCACTGCTACTGCTCCTGCCACTACTCCTCCTGCTACTGCTGCTACCAACCGATCCTGTCGACAAACCGCTGCTTGTCGCCGCCCTTCACACGCATCAATTTTTTTCCTCCTCCACCCTCCCTGCCGCACGCGCGACTATCAAGCTCAAGCTCAAGCTCGCCATCCGCCCGCCTCGATCCCTTCAACCCGTTGCTGCCGCCATCGTCTCCCTTGGATCCAGATTCCCCGACTCACCCCGTCCGCGAAGCTCCATACCATACTCAGCACGACCATGACGGTCGTCGCAACTATCAAGTACGGCTCCGTCTGCTTCCTCCAGCTCCTCCACGCTCGCGTCACCTCCCGTTGCCCGCCTCTTTGCCTCGCTCTGCGTCCAGCTCGTTGCGCTCCCTCCTTGGGAACCCCCCGAATTCTCCTCCTCCCCAATCACCATCCCCACCACCCCCTGCTCCTCTTCCTGCTGCCACTACAGCTCTTGATTCTGTAGCTGGTGCTGCTGCTTCCGCCATCATTTTCTGTCATGACCGCCATTGAATGTTGATCTCGGGTGGTGGTCCCGGACGTGATAGCGCAATTCGGCGCCAGAAGATGAGAAACCCGCGGGAGGCGGTCAACATTGGGAAACAAGAGCCTACGCAGAGCTGGCAGCCACCCCGATCCTCTCGCCCCTCTCCCCCTCTTTCTTGACGTCTTCTCTGTCTTCCCCTCGTCAGTCCATTCTCAGCAGGATCTCTGGCTAATTCTTATCCTTCCTCTTCCTTCTTTTCCCTATCATAGGTGTGTCGTCGTCGGTGACGGTGCTGTCGGCAAGACATGTCTTCTCATCAGCTACACGACGAACAAATTTCCCTCGGAATACGTCCCGACCGTCTTTGATAACTATGCTGTCACTGTCATGTAGGTGCACCTTCTCGCGATGCATACACTACTTGCTGTCGAGTCTGCCACCACGACCCTCCCAATCTGTCGCTGCCGATGCTCCGTCCAACCCGAGGCTGGCCGTCGATGCCGCTTTGAGGCATATAGCACCGAGAGCTGCGGCACACGTCTCTCCTCCCGCTCTCCAACCCCCGAGCAGCCGCGCGGGAATGCAATGGCCGGGCAAGACTCTCGTGGCTGACACAGTATAACTCGCAGGATTGGCGACGAGCCATATACACTCGGCCTGTTCGATACTGCTGGGCAGGAAGATTACGACCGATTGCGACCCCTTTCCTATCCTCAGACGGACGTCTTCCTCGTCTGCTTCAGCGTCACATCCCCGGCCTCGTTCGAGAACGTGCGCGAGAAGTGGTTCCCCGAAGTCCACCACCACTGCCCCGGCGTCCCCTGCCTCATCGTCGGCACCCAGGTGGACCTGCGAGACGATCCCAGCGTGCGCGAGAAGCTCTCGAAACAGAAGATGGCCCCGGTACGACGGGAAGATGGCGAGCGCATGGCTAAGGAACTTGGCGCCGTCAAATACGTCGAGTGCAGTGCGTTGACACAGTTCAAGCTGAAGGACGTCTTTGACGAGGTGCGTTCTCCCACCGCCAATCTCTACCCCGCCTTGGCCGATGACCGTGGTCGCTAATCTGTCGCGCTCGTTTGTCTCCTTCCAGGCTATCGTTGCCGCCCTGGAGCCGCCGACATTGAAGCCCAGCAGAAAGCACAAGTGTATTGTTCTGTAAACGAGAAGACGAAGAAAGAAAGTTTCCCTTCTACGCTCGAGATTTGCATTGCGAGATATTTTTTTTCAAGGGTTCAGCTTTGGTCGAGCGACGGAAATGGCTGGAAAAGACAAGTTTCTGGATAGATTGGGCTGCCTCATGCTAAGTCTCCCCTGGCGACGGACGGGCCGCGCGGCGGGCGACTACGTGGAGCTCGTTGTTCTCGTCGGTGTTTCTTTTCTCTCATATTCCTCATGACCGGGAGTCGAGACGACAGCGACAGCACTATCTGAGGGGTCGAAGCAGTGCGGCGATGTCTGCCCTTTTCCCATTCAGAAATGTTGGACGGTCGGCCACATCTTTCGACTGAAGATCTTTTTGCGGCACCGGCAGCGGCAGCAGCAGCAGCAGCACTAGCAGGCGCAGGCCGGACAGGGGCAAGCAGGAGCAAAGGATGTGAGAAATGAGGACTCGACACGGGAAAATGCAGCGGAAGAGACGAGGGCGAGATTGAGATGAGGAGGATGGACAGGTGGACGAGACAGCAGGGCCAACAGTATCTTGGCGTAGACCTGGCAGCGGTGGATGTTTCCCAAATTCCCCTCAACTTTTCCCTTGCCCCTTCATCGTTTTCTTCGCTTCGTCCTTCTGCTTCCTTTCCGTCCGTCTTTTTCTCCTCCTGCCCTCGATGCGATTCTCTCTGGCAGACGCCTGCCCGCCGGTGATTGGCTCCGGCTTCGAACACCTGGGATACGAGCAGGCAGTGGGAGAGGGGCTTGCTAATATGGCGTTGGAGGGGAGACACATTCACATACACCTACGCTCACACACAGAGAGAGAGGAAGAGAGAGAGAGAGAGAGAGACAAGGACGGGAGACAGGGGAGACACCCGGAAGAAAAGGCAGAGAGGCAGAGAGAGTGGATCAGAGGGAGGGTAGAGGGGGGAAGACACCAAGAGGGGAGCGCAGAGACGAGATCTTGTTTCGGCCTTTGATTGTGATTTGAAACCACTTATTATGTCCTTTCCCTCCTCCGTCGTCAGAATCCATGTTTTGATTCCATATTTTGCTCTTTTCTTTTTCTTGCTTTGCGAATCGTACCGTTGTGTATTCTTGTGCGCGTGTTTCTCCCTTTTTTCCATTTATTCATCCTATTCATGAGAGGACCAATTACTTTCTACTACCCACTACTTCATCTTATACTGCGGTACTCCTCTTGGGGGGAAAGTCATGTTCGCCGGGGGGTTGCTGAGATCTATGGAAGCCCTTTGCGCGGAATGTCTGTGGAATATGATACGGGGGGAGATGGCTGGAGGGTCTGCTGGTCGGAAGGCTGAGCTGAGGATTTGTGGATTGGAGGGGTTCGTGGGGAGGGATTACGGGGGGGTATCGAGGGCCTTTGCGCGGAGGGTCTGCTTGATTCTAAGGGGCGGCTTTGGCCGAAGGGTATTGCTGAGATTCAGGGGAGGGGGGGGCCTTGGCTGAAAGGTCAAGCTGAGATAGAAACACGATGGGCTTGGACGGCTTTGATGGAATCCATGGCGGAAGAAGGCCCCGACGGTGGTCTTCCAAATGCACTGTGAAGAAAGGCCTAGGCCTGGGTGTGATCGTGTTCCTATAGTAGTGAAGAAAGGTTCGGGTGTGATCGTACTCGCAGTGAAGGAAAGGTCTAGGGGTGATTGTGCTCACAACACATGAAGGGGGCCTGAACTGTATGATCTCATGCTTTCTTCTTGCGTTTGTGTGTGCTCCTTTCTGAGGTATGTACTTCTCGCACCGCCTTGTCCGCCTTTTTGGATTGCTTCGTTCTTGATCGTGGTCTGATTCATGGTTCCCCTTTCCGGGCATTTCCTCGTTCACGGTCTGCTGGTCCCCCTTTGCGGGCATTTCCCTGATCGTGGTATGCTTGTCATCCCTTACTCGGCATTTCATTCTGAATCGCGGTCTGCTGTTGATCTCTCTCCTGTATCTTTTGTTCGTGTGCGCGCGTGATCTGCCTGGCCTTCCTATTCAGATCGTTCTCTGTCCTCGTCAGTGGTCTACTCGTTGCCCCTTTCTGGAAAGTCTTGCCTGGCTTGGGTTGAAGTCTGCGTGGTGCTTCTCTCTCAAAAAAAAAACCCCCCC
>NIGD01000007.1:141770-153814 GCA_003055185.1 Escovopsis sp. TC
GGGGTTCCAAGGGGGGATCGACTGTGGAGACGTAGAGGGGCAGTGGAGGAGGAGGTGGTGGTTGAGGAGGAAGGCGAGCGAGAGTGGTAGTGGTGGTGGTGGTCGTTGTTGTTGTTGGTTGTCGGAGGAGGAGGAGGATCAGGAGGAGGATTCGCAGGAAGAGGAGTCGTAGGAGGAGGGGGTGAATGAATCCCTCGGACGTAGGTCTAGTACGGCTCAGGAAAGGCATGCAGTGGTGAATGCTGCGTCGCACGGGGAGGATCGACTGGGTGGATGAGGGCGCAGCCGCAGGGCGACGCAGATGGTCGTGCGGCGGCGTCAAGCGCTTACATGGATGGTGATGCTCGTGAGTCGCGGTTTGAGAGAGTCGGCGGGCACGAATTTTTGTGTGAATGGCTCCCTCATGGTGCTCCTCCAACGTGAAGTCGGTCCATCTTGAGGTTGAAGCCGTCACCGCGCGATTACCTAAGCATAGTTGCGATGGACGTTTCGCGTCATTGCGGGCTGGGGAAGGAGAGGACGAGAGTCAATCCTGTTAGGTTCCTGCCATTGCAAACCAAAATTCCCTCCTTCCATCATGAAGTCCTTCTTGATTGATCCTTCCCCCTCCGAGGGACTGAAATCCGGCAGGAGCATTCCTTCCCGGGGTGCAGCAGGACAGGGAAGGGCAGGTGCGCGGATGAAGTCACTGGCGGGGCGGGAGCCAATCAGGGCCTCAGCTTCCCGCGCCCGGAAAGAGCCCCGCTAGACCAGTCGGACGTTTCCTGCTCGCTCTTTCCTTAGCGCGCCCGGCCCCGCCAGCCTGTCTCCTAGGTAATGATGACAATTTACGTCTTTTACGTCGTAGTACTCCGTAGTACTCCGTAGTGGCAGTGGTCGGGCTCTACAAACTCCGTGCCGCGATCGCTCTTTCCCTCGCTCTACCCACGGAGTATGGTGGCCACCAGCTGCGCCTGCCCTCAGAGGCGTATCGCCTCCCCTGCGCCTGCCGCCCGTCGGCTGGCTCGGGCAGGCGGGATTGCTTGCATCGGCCGGCACGGCATGTGCGACCCTCTGCCTCTTTCCTTTTCCTTCACGTAGGGCTCCCCCGATTCGCAAGGCTGGGAAAGAAGACACAAGAAGGGAAGGAGGTGAGATCTTCGAATAAAATCGCCGACAGGCCATCTTGAAGCCTTCCAACCCCTCTTCTCACTCCACTCCGTCTGCATACGGAGTGTTCTCCAAATAGTATATACGAGTACATCTCCCTCCACTCCGTATCTCGCCCGGCACTCACGGCATCGCCATAGGGATCCTGGGCTTCGTTTCCCGGCGCTCAAGCTCGGTATGCCTTCTGCCCCCTGCTCTCCGATACGGACGCCCGTTCGAGTCCACAAGCAATGACGAATCCTCGGCTTCGGCCTTCGACAACGATCCACTGACTGAATCAGCAATTCGTCACGGCCCCTTCACTAAGTACATACTCGTACTCTCTCTTCATCGAGCACGACCCTCCAACAACCGCCGAGGACCTTGCACGAGGGTAGCTGATCATCGACCGAGGTGACCGGCGACATGGAAGCGGTCGAACACGATCTGATTGGACCGAAATTGCGATAGCGGCGAAGGTGTGCCTTTCTCCATCTTTTTGCCCCGGCTCCCACACCCGAACCAAACACCCCCCCCCCCCCCCCGCCCCCCCCCCCACCCCACACCCCCCCCCACCCCCCCCCCCCTTCCCCCCAAAATATATTGCCGGCATCGAAGCTCTTGGATCCATCTCTCGTCTAATTCTCCTTTCTCGTCTTCTTCTTGTCATTGTTCTTCTCCTGCTTCGACTCATGAAGGCAACTGAGCGTCTCTTAATCTATCACACGCTATCAACTTCGCCTTCAGCTCCGGCGTGCCCACTAGAGGACCTCCAGGGTCCCATGGGACACAATGGCCGCCGGCATGACTCGTGGACCGCCGTCACCAGCATCTCCCGAGGCTGAATCACCCGAGGAGGGCGGACTCTTCGAGGATTTGCGAGTCCCGGATCAGGATGATGTCCAGGCCGTCTTACAGCCCGCCATGAGCGCGGCTGCTGTTCACCTCACTTCCTGTCACACTCCCGCCGTCGAGAAGGCTGCTGCTCTCGGGAGCTCCGATGAAGGTGAACCGGATGGAGATGGCGATGAGGAGGCCGAAGGGGAAAGAGAAGGCTCAGAAGGACAGGAGGCGGAAGGAGACACCACCCCGGAACAGGCGCCGACCCCCAAATCCGCTTCGCCCCATCGCCACTCGCGCCAGTCATCATTCGGTCGAAAGTCGCGTCAGCTCTCCATCGATCGAATGCCCGACAGCGATGTGAGCAGCCCACAGCACCGCGGGCTGCCGTCACCCTGGCGCGCACAGTCTCGGCACCTATTCACGACGTCTAGGGACCAGCACTCGTCGGAGAGTCGAGGCATCCTGGGCATGGCCTTTGGCCCCACGAGACAGCGTTCACGATCAGCGGGCCAGGATGCTCTCAAGAAACTCCAGAAGGCGTTCCCCTCTCTGGCCTCGCCCAGCCAGCTGCTGCCCTCGCTTCCCACCTCCTTTCTGTCCAATTTCACGGACGGCAAGTCAAGCAGCCGCTCCTCGGCTCGATCGCAGACACTGCCGGTAGCTCGCCAAGAGTCTTCCCCGTCCTCCTTGTGCAGGTCCAGATCTCGAACCATGCCGAAGCTCGCACTTGGTGATGAGGCGCCGGCTGCCCGCCCACGCGTCCTACGGAGGGTCACTTCGGACGACAGCGTGCTCTACAGCACCTTGTCGCGAAATTCTTCGCTCGGCGACGACGACCAGTTTATGGATGTCAGGGGTATGGTTAGCACGCGGCTCATGGCCATCAGGGACAGCCTCCCCGATGTGCCCAATTTCAAGATGCCGAGTCTTGCCAGGATCCAGGCTGCCTCGAAGCTGTCCAATCTTTCCCTCAACGGCATCTTCTCAAACGATGCCTCCGCAGGTGCACGCATCAGCGTCGACCGTGATCAGGCCAATGTGCTCAACAACGACTGCGCTACGTTGGATGCCGTGCTTGAGGATCTGGTCGGCGACATCGTCATCATGGGCGGATATCGTGGCTCGATCTTACGATCCGCCGAACCACCTCACCATCAGCTATGGGCCCCGGTCAAGGTTGGCCTGAACATGCGCAAGGCGAACCTGGAGGTGGGCCTGGATGATGAAGATGAGGAGAATGCCGAAGACCACATCATTGCGTCCGGCATGCTCCAGAACATCGGGCCGATCGATGTCTCCCGCAAATTCTTCAAAAAGCTGCGCTCTTGCGAGAATGCGCGCACCGGGAAGCTGCGTGTCTGGGATTACGGGTACGACTGGCGGCTGAGCCCCTCGCGACTCTCCAAACGCCTCCTCGATTTCCTCAAAACGCTGCCCTCGAACCAGCCAGGCGTGCCGATCGATCAGCGAGGTGCCCTCGTCGTCGCCCACAGCCTTGGGGGCCTCATCACCCGGCACGCCGTCAACGAGCAGCCGGAGCTGTTCTCGGGGGTTCTCTACGCGGGCACGCCCCAGCGCTGCGTCAACATCCTCGGGCCGCTGCGTAACGGCGACGCCGTGCTCTTCAACGACAAGCTCCTCACCGCGCAGGTCAACTTCACGATCCGCACGTCGTTCGCCCTGCTCCCCGACGACGGGTTCTGCTTCATCGACAAGAACACGGGCGAGGAGTACCCCGTCGACTTCTTCGACGCCCAGAGCTGGGTCAAGTGGCGCCTGAGCCCCTCCGTCGCGCCGCCCCTGCCTCCCTACAACCGCCAGCAGTATCTGCCGCTCAGCTCCTTACTGCCCAACTCGCTCCTCCGGCCTTTCGGAGACAGTAAAGGCACCGGCACCCTCGTCAAGGACTCGCCCGTCAGCAACATCCAGAACCGCACGGCCATATCGCCCCATATCACCAGCCACAATGCCCACACAACCACCACCACAACTTCTTCCTCCCCCACCACCACCACCACCACCACCACCATAACACCGCCGCCGCCGCCGCCCCACAACAACAACAACAACAACGGGACGCACTCGCCGCCACCCCCCTCATCATCATCCTCCCCCGCCGTGGACCCCGACCGCCTCGACCGCAATATGGAATACCTCCAACGCACACTCGCCTCCATCAGCCTCTTTCGCCGCGAAACCGCCCACCAGCCCCACCACCAGGCCAGCAACGCGTACCCCCCCTTCGCCGTCATCTACGGCAAGAGCATCCCCACCGTGTATGCCGCCCGCGTGAATGGGCGTGACGCGATCCCCTGCTCCGACGCCTACGACGACCTCATCTTCCGACCCGGCGACGGCGTCGTGCTCGCCAAGGAGTCCATGCTGCCGGAGGGATATGCCATCGTGCACGGGGGCAGGGTGCGCACCGAGAGGGGCCACATCACGATGCTGGGGGACATGCCGGCCCTGGGGAAGGCGCTCAAGGCGCTGATCCGGGGGCGGCGGAAGGGCATCGGGCTCGGGGATGCGGCTGCTCAAGGAGCGTGATCTCAAAGCGGTTTCCTTGCATATTTCTCAGAGAGGGCTCTTATCCCCCCCTTCTCTTCTCTGACAAAGGTCTTATCCTTCCCCTTGTCTTTTTGGAAAGACATGGAAAAGAAGAATCGCTCTTGAAAAAGAAAGAAGATGGTCAAGGAGTGCTATTGCGCAGGGATCCTGGGAGATGACCGTCGCACGAGGCAGCACATTCTGTCTAAGATTTTTTCCCATCTCCCCATGTGAGTCTCATCTTGTACATACTCCTCCCATAATTGGCTTGGATACCCCCTGAGAGAGGATCATCTAGTGTGTGTACACTGCACGTCTGTACCTTCTATTTTGACATCACCTCTCCATGTTCCAAAACGACTGGGCATTGCATGTAACACAGCCCCTGGGCACTGCATCACAGATCTCACATGAGCCTCGCATCAAAGCAAACCCGGGGCACTGCATCAATTTCAACATCACTTCAGAATCGCGTCGAAAACGTTCATTGCATCACAAATCTCACCGAGCATCGCATCACAATTTACACATATCGCATCAATTACACATCTGTATCTTGCATATCGCAGACTATCCCTCACCACAGATCACTAGGCACACGCCTACCTCCCCTTGTATATAGATACAGAAATTCACGCCCGGGTATATACATCTATATGGGCTATGTTATGTCATTGTAGAAAAATAAGTAACAGGAAGAAGACAAAAGAAAGAAGGAGAACAGGGCTCTCAGACCCGGGGGGTCGAATTACCTTTACCCCTGTTGTGATGTTAATAGTTCTCCGTGCCCAGATTCATTTCATGATTTGCAGGGAAGGTTGGGTAAAGATGATTTATGTCATGGTTCACGTTTTTCTTTCTCTTTTCAACGAAGGAGAAAAGAGGGGGAAATGGCCGGAAGGGGGTTCTCATTTATCAGGAGCGTCGACTTGCATCTGCGTGGAGAGCTGATCTAAAGAGGCCACGCGCCAGGGCGGAGGGACCCAGGAGGGAATCTCATAGCACACAGCTTGGAGAGCGGCCTGGATCTGGCGCGTCAGACGATGGCCATCCTCGCGGGCGGCGGAGAGGGCAGATTCGTGATGCGGAATGAAGAGCAGCTCGTCGAGGTGCGGCAGGCGGGTCGCGATCTGGGCGAGGACGTCGAAGACGAGACTCCCGCAGGGGCTGAAGCTGAAGCAGGCGGTCTGGCCGTCGACGCAGAAGACGTCCGAGCTGATGGCGAGGCGGCGGACGCGGGCAAGGTCGTCGGGGTCGCACATGGCCATGCAGGTGGAGAATTGGGCATGAGAGGCCATGAAGCCGTCGCGGGATGGGCGGGGGCCGAGGAAGAGGACGTCGAGGGCCGGGTTGAAGAGGACAAGGCCGAGTTGGCGGGCGAAGCCGAAGGTGGGGCGGTAGAGGTGGAGGGAGTGGCGGCGGGACTCGGGGCAGGCATGGAGGGTAGGGGGTAACGGGGAGGGAGACGTGCAGCCCAGAGGAGTGGCTGCCGTCGTTGATGGAGATGGTGAAGGTAATGATTCTGACTCTGATGACGAGTAGGAGGAGGAAGGGTTGGAGCCGCACCGCACGGAGACGAGGCGGGGGCTCAGAGCGAAGGTCCAGATTTTGAGGCGGAGCTCGGCGGGAAGCCTCGCAAAGGAGGGCTGAAGAATGCCCGAGATCAGTATAATGAAGAGGCAGGAGCGGGAAGTGCTGATCGATTCTGGCGTGATGCAAGGGACTTACGAAGGATTCGAGATGGCTGGACCCAGGAGGCACTACTACGTCGACCGGGAGTATGTCGAGGTGCCTTGCATGGTCGGTCGCCCCGTCTCGGACATATCTTGGTGGTGCGGCTGATGGATGTATGGCCATGTTGACGGCTTCAAGTGCTCGACAGGGTCGTTTCCTTCTGTTTCCAATGATCTGTTCCAGTAAACTGCCTGGCGGAGATTCGAGAGATGCGGGGATCCTTATATGGACGTATGCAATCATGTGAGGTGTCTAGATGTGAGCTTCACAAGGATGCATGAGACGTGTGTGAGGGCCGCATGGGGGAGGAAGAGGAGGAGGAGTGACGGGATTCGTTCTTGCTCGGTGAGCGTGGGTTCATGGATGAGGGCAAGATCGTGAGTCGCATCAGGGTTCGAGTCCTTTCGAGCACAGTGCCGTCCCATGGCGAATCCGAGGCATGCATCATCTCAGCCGGATCGTCGGATGGCATGCGCGCCGAGGTGTAGGAGGTGGTGGTCTGGGAAGGGGGGTGGTGGTGGTGGCAGAGGCGAGAGGGTGACCGTGGCCGGGGGAAGGGAAGGGGAGGCCGATCTTTGTTGCAGGGAGTGGAGGGAGATTGGATCGGATGGAAGGATAGCAAGGGTCCTTCACACGATGCAAAAGACTCGATCCCACTCATACCTGGGAGTATCAGCCACGCACTCTCTCCATCCATCCCACCATCTATCCATCCAACCTCTGATCAGTCCCTCACTCGCTGGCATGAATGACTTACATATGGGCCACGGGATTTGGGAAGTGGAAGCGTGCGGGGGTGCTTGGTATGCTTGGAGCCAAGCAAATCCGACGAGCCGGGCCCAAGATGATGTTGGTTCGATTGAACCTTGACCAGGGTCTGACATCCACGCGGCGCGAGGCATCTTGGGACCCGAACCTCATCCTTGCCCCCCGCCCCTGCTGGTCAGCACGGCCGTGCCGCGAGCCGCATGGGGAGGAGGCTGTGCGCAGAATGACGGCGATGGGGATGCTGATGCTGGTGGCGACAGCGACGACGCTGATGATGACGATGATGACGGCGCGGATGAGGATGAGGTGAGGTTGAGAATCAGGTTGACAGGAAGGGCAAAATGGGCAGCCACTGATGTTCAAGGGGGGGGAGATTAAAGAAGTTGGGGATGGAGATGGGAGGTAGTCGGAGAGGAGGAGGAGGAGGAGGAGGAGGAGGAGGAGGAGGAGGGAGAGGAGTCATCTCGCGATGTGCGTGGGAAGTCGCGTGTACATCGTGGCGCGGACCGAGGGGTCCTTTTTTGGCGGGTGGAGGCCACGATCACAGCATCTGACAAGTCCCGGATACATTGATCCATCTATCCATCGATCCATCGATCCATCATTCATCGCGCCTTCTCCGCAGGTGCCGGTACCGTTCTCGAAATCTGGCAAGAGCGTGAGATGGGACTGCAACATGGAAGGAACCAAGATGGAATGGACAAGCCCGGCTCTTTCCGTCGATCTCCGGCCCCGAGGGTCGAAGGAAGGAGCGAAGTCCTGCCCCGAGCCAGCGGACGGATCCCAGGTGGAGGGAAGGAGGGATGGATCCATGGATCGATGGCACTGGAGGGCTCCAAGAGCGCATTGGCCAGTCGCTCACGGGGACCGCCGAATCGGGAAAGCGAGCGCAAGCTGCGGCTGCCGCTGCAAGGGACGATCAGGCACGGGTGCCTGGATTAGTCCGGGACGAGCATACAGGTACTACTACTAGTATACAGTACTACATGTAACTTGGGTACCCTAGTAGTACATGTACTCGTAGGGGATGACGAGGCTGGCCACTCATCGCGGGCGAGGAGAAAGGGTCTCTCGTCCGAATTTGATGCGGAGGACTGAAAGGTACATACAGAGCTCGTACGAGTACTGCGAGTGTGGGGATCATCGGCTCGGGCTCGGCATTGGACGGTACCGCGGCGCAGCTGAGCCCGAGTCGAGGGAGGCATGGCAGTGAGACACGCCTGGAATGGAGCCAGGGGAGGCGGAGGTGGTGCTGGTGATGGCAGAGGAGGGCGGCGCGGCGAGGGTCCTGGACTTGGACCAATCCAGCCAATGGAGGCCATGAGGGGCTGCGTCTCGGGGCCCCGGGTGCTTGGACGTGGACGATGGATGGGGGGATGGATGGCATGGATGCGGCAAGTGACGGCCCTTGGTTTGGACATCATGTTTGCCATGGGGGGAGAAGGGGCAGCACATGGATGGATCTCTCACTCGCTCTCACGCAGTCACACACCCACACACACACACAGTCTCTCTCTCTCTCTTTTGTGTGTGTGTCTGTGTGTCTGTGCAATCTGGGGGATGCATGTGGCGGCGTCGATTCGATTGGACTGGATGCCTCCCATCTTCATTCCCCGAGGCTCGGTGAATGCACCCATGACATTGATGGATCATGGTGGTTGCATGTCCCTGGGAAGCCATCTCATCTTGGCTAAGCCTCGCCCGCATTCCGGCAGCATCTTGACTCCATGCCTCCATCCTGGATCATTTCGTGCAGCTGCTGCCAGAGACATCCACGGATCGAGGAGGGTCTCACGATGGCACTGATGAAATCTGGCCAGAGTGTCTAATTGCGAGCCTGACGTGGAAAACCCCCTTGCTGTTGACTCTGTCCATGTTCTCTACTCCGCAGGGGTCTCTTCTCCTCGACTTGAACCCCTTGTGCTATTGCTCGGGGTGCCTAGATTAGCTCAGGGGCCAGAGGAGATGCAGCATCGGAGCGAATGGTTCTCGTGAACCGAATAGCAAAGCCACATCCACAATGCAATCCTCTTCTCCCTCCTCCATCCCCTCCCGCATCGTAAGCAAAATGGACCGCCCCTCTGCAGCCGATCCAAGTCAGAGCCAAGCATCATTGTCTCTCCCCCATCCATTCTCTGCTCACCAGAGTACCGATCCGATCACCAGTCAGCTGAGCCCGAACAGGTCGCACAATGGATACATGGACACCACAGAGCATTCGATGCCGAGGCATCAGGGGTCTCCCCCTCCTCCCCGCGATTCATCGTGGCTTGATGCTGAGAGACATTCTGACAGCGATGCGATCGCGCATGGCCCGCGGCACTGCAGATGTAGGTTCCGCGGGCTGCGACTCACATCCATCTACTCCGTATTGGATCCCGACAATAGCAGGGGCGTGCGTGCCCCCGAAGCCCCGGGTCAGTGGATGCATCATCCAATCCATCCATTCTCTTTGCTCCATTCTCCATTCACTCATGGGTTCGTTCCACCGATTTGCCCACCCATCCATCCGTCCACCCACTTGTCTCCCAATCCACGTATATCCGGACACCCCTTCATGTATCATTCGCATCCGGGCTGCCCATGTGTCTATCCATCATCCGTATGCTGTATGCAGCCAGCCTGTTAAGCAGCTGTCACCACGTGGTGCGACCATCTAAGTGCGCATCCGACCTCGCAGCACAGAGTACTCGTTCGATGCCTAGGCGGGCGAAGAGATATCCACCATGGATGGAAAGCCACGCCTTGGGACAGCCCAAGGGCCCCTTCTACTCCTTCGAGATGATGGATAGATTCACAGGCACCCCCGTACAGAACCGCCAAAGATGCGAGTGCGAAGCTCTCCGAAAAGTTTCGGTCCGTGGCCCCTCAATCACCGAAGATCGAGAGTGCCCGCCAGCATCGTTGGGTCTTCCCTGCGAATGCGAAGGAGGTCCCAAGTGGCGCGTGTTGGTGCGGGCCTGTGGGGTTCGGTGCCATCGTGGTTGTGGGTACTCGTACTCGTAGTCGTACTGGTAGCTCCATGACGGGCCGGTCCGTCAAACGAGGGCGGGGATTGAGAAAAAAAGGAATAGGACTTAACCCATCATGGGGACGGCGCCAGAGCGATGCGCGACCATCTTTGCAAGTCTGGGTGTTGCAATGGAATGCATCATAGGTATGCCGTAGTAGTAGTACGAGTTGATGAGGAGGCGTGCGGGGTCCCATGAAGTCGTGATGATGGTACGAGTACATGGATGGATGGATCAATGATCAATCTACTCCGTATATTCCGCGGGTATTTCCTACATTTACTTATAGTAGTACTGCCTGTAGCAAGTCCCATGGCGTTACAGAGCGTCATTGTTGCCGGATGACGGAGGGCAAGAGAGCCTCCGGCTGATCCGCAAGCTCCCCGAGTGACCCCTCTGATCATCACAGGCTTTCTGCCTATAGCCACCTATTCTCAGCCCATGCTCATGACGCCCTGGCCGCGAAGATCCTTGCTGAAGTCTTCCACTATTCGTTTCCATTGTACGGAGTACTCCGTACTACTCTCCGGGTTCTTTTCTGGGACGACAATGGTAAGGGATCCGTAGATGGTGGATCCAATGGATCCATACCGTACTCCGTACTACTCCGTACTATCCACCCTCTCGTGTCTGGAAGCGCGCACGGGCAGGGGGTTCTCCCGCGGTTCCTCCACGTTCGTCAGGCCGCCGGCGCATGGTCCTGCATGCACAGGCACAGGCACAGGCACATCACAGGCCCATGGGATACGGGGGGGGTTCCAATGCCAGTGGTCCTGACATCACAGCCATCACAGCCCGGGGAAAGCCATGCGAATGGATGCAGATAGGACTCGATACAATTTACACGGCTTTTCCATACATCGGGCAGAACCTCATGTATGTCAGCGCCCAAGGAAATGCAGTGGAAGGTCTCGTGGAAGCCTGCTCGCATTGGGATGTTCATGTTCCAATACGGAGTAGGTACATCCATCTACGGGATACCAGGTGGGGAGCACCGCGTACTCGGTAGGACGAGTACCTAGTACCTAGTAGTACATTACTCCGTACCTACTAGGAGGTACCTAGTACTACGGAGTACAGGTACTCCGTAGTAGTAGTAGTATTCTGAGTCGTGCCGCACCTGCCGGCCAGGTGTGAACTCGAAGGACACGGAAGGAGCTGCCCGCATGAGTCCAGATACGACATTGTTCAAGACGGAAGCGACGATGCAGATGCAACGGCCCCCATCCGGGTCGCACCTGCTCCCGATGGACGCCTACCACGAGGACGGCGGAGGGAAGGCGCGCGGGTGCCACGGCGGTCGTGCCTGCGTCTGGCAGGACCACGCTGACGACTGCCCAGTGGACAAACTCCAAAACCTCCCCAACCTCGCCTATCGCGAACCGAACCCGTCCATCAATGATGGATGGATGGATCGATGGATGCCTCGACTCGCTTTTCCTTTCCCCCCAGGCCTTTCCCCCTTCCCCTCTTCCCCCGTTCCCCCATCTCGACCTTGGAGTCCCCCATCCCCCCGGGACTCCCTCTCGACACCCTGGAATTCCGCGTTCCACGCACAAACTCCGCGCAAACTCCGCACACTACCTTGTTCCGTGCCTCCGGAGTAACACGCACACACAAACTCGGGCTCGTCTCTCTCCCCTCCTCGCTCTGACGGGTGTCTCTCGCTCCAGCTCCTGCGCGCTCGACCGGTTCCCCCCTTCGACCCTGGATCCATCCATCCATCTCCGTGCGACGCGTCTCCCGTGCTTGAGGCTACAGAGCACATCAACCACATACCTACCTAGGTAGTACTCCGTAGTACGAATACCTATGCTCGTCAGACGCTGCCTGATCCAGATGTTGCAGCAGCACAAGATTCGCTCCTTCGTCGTCCTCCGCCTTCCCTCCTGATATCCGTTGCATCCGCCTCTTCTCCGTACTTTGTCCCGTCATCTCCTCTTCTCCTAGAGTATCCTTCTTTTCTACTTTGTCTTTTTCCTCTTCTTTCGTCATTAATCCCCCCCCCACCCC
>NIGD01000007.1:167304-208483 GCA_003055185.1 Escovopsis sp. TC
CCCTCCAGCCGACCCCGACCCCATCGAGGCCAAAGTCGCCCGGAACCGGCCCCGCGCGCCCCCCGTCCAGGGCTTCTTCCGCACCATCCACTCCCTCGGGCCCTGGGCCGGCGCCAGCCTCCTCTGCCAGCTCAAGGTCCCCGCCATGGCCACCATCGACCGCGAGCTGTGGCTGCAGCAGGGCGCCGGCGGCGCGTCGCGGCCCGCCGAGGTGGACACCAAGGCCCAGCAGCGACAGAGCATGGGCACCGGGGGGTTCATCCGCGGCAGCGGCGGCCATCACACCAACTGGACGCTCGGGACCTGGGGCTACCTGTGAAGGCGAAACTGTACGGATCACTTACGATATCCTGAAACACCGTAGATACATAGACTTCGTGCGGGGTCCGGAAATACGCCCCGGATCCCAACAAGCGCTCTCCTTCTTTCGCCGCTTCTTCCCCCTTTCTAGCCAATTCCTTGCCTCGTGATCCCGGCCTCCTACACCGTCCTTGTCCCGGCCATCCTCCACGCCGTCACTGGTGCTTATCCGGAGTACTCCGAACTCCGCACATCCTCCATCGCCACCGACCGGTCCTCCGTCCTCCGTCTTACGGTACTCGTCATCCTCAAGCACCATCCACCCCCAGACCCATCTTCATCCCTACCGGACGCCCTGTCCTCATCGTTCCCATCACGGCCGTCATTCCCGCCTACCCCAGCTTCCCCTTCGATCCCTCATTCCCACCTACCCCATCATCCCCATCGATCCCTCATCCACATCTTCCCCGGCTTCATCCCCAGTCCCATTCACGTCTTCCCCATCTTCCCTATCCCCGTTCGCATTCCCCTTTGCCCCCCCCCCTCCCCTTCAAACCCGATCCCCGGCCCTACGGATACCAACCCCGGATCCCACCAATCGAACTCGTGCCCGCACCCAGCCGCCTCCTCACTCCTCCCCCCCTTTCGCCCCAGACCGTTCACGCCCACACCATCCCCGCCTTGTGTCATTCCGTATATGTCATTAGGCCAGCTCCCCCATGCCAGATGCGTCACTAGCTGTGCCGTCCTGTCCTGAGCGGGGTGGGGCCTCCGGGGACGAAACTCCTCCCCGCTCTGTAACTCACACATCGACCTGGTCCAATGCTCGTGCTCGCATGCCGACCTCGTACAAAGTTCTCCTAAAAGTACACCAGATGCCCCCTCCCACCACCCCCCCCCCCCCCCCGCACGTCAACTTGGATGGTGCCTGGTCGCCCTCACAGAACAATGACGGAACAACATATCAATGCTCAACTCGGCACAGCACTCATCCTCGTAGGGTTGTGGAGCGAGAGGAGGTGGAACCACATGGACCTAAACTCCGTAGTCATAGCATCGGTGAAAGATCCATACCTAAAACGCGGTGGTCTCCCGGCCTCGGGGCAAAGAGGCCCTTCCGGATAATCAGTGATGCAGAGGGGGGTTCACGGATCAGCGGAATCCGAGGCCGGGGATGTCTGAGCAGGCTCCCCTTCCATCGTTCATATAAGGCAGAGCCGTGGAGTCCCCTTCGGCCGGCACAGGCCGGACTTCACCTCTGCTCTCCCTCCTTCTTTTCCCCTCTTCTCTTCTCCTTTTCTTAGGCCCCTCCCCTTCTTTTTTTCTCTTCTTCTCCTTCCCTCTCAATTGCCCCTCTCTCTCTTTGAGTTCTCCTCAAGCTCCCCATCACCTCCCTCCCCTCTCCTTTCCCCTCCTTTTGCAGGATTCCTCCTACACAAGCTGCTGCTCCCCTCACCTTTTCGTCCAGCCCCCCCTTCTTCTGCTCCCCCTCCTCCTGCTCCCCCTCCCTTCCCGCTCTCCCACTTGCCTCCTTTCGCGCTCTCCTCCTCCCCCCTCACGCTCTCTTCTCATTCTCCCCTTTTCCCGCTCCCACCACTCTCACTGCCCCCCCCCCCCTTCTCACCCCATCTACAGCCCAAAATGTCCTCCCTCGACGAAAGGCAGCCCCCCCGGGTGGCCAGCCCAACAAAAGACCTCGACGACGACGACGTCGAGCACATCGAAGCCGCCAAGTCCCACCCCATGCCCCGCGCCCGCGCCCCCCTCATCACCGCCCACACCGTGCCCGAGATGTACCAGGAGGCCCTTGAGAAGTACCCCAACGACGAGGCCATCGATCAGGTCTTGGAGAAGCGGGTGTTGCGCAAGCTGGACATGCGGATCCTGCCGCTACTAGGCATGTGCTACTTCTTCTACGTAGGTCCCCCGTGTTGTTTACTTTAAGTTGTTCCATCCTGAACCCCCCTTCCTCTCTCCCCCCCTTGTGTTCACACACCACTGCTGCGAAGCACTGAGATCCTCCTCATGTTTGTTTACTGCTGCTATGACTGCTGTCAAGCACTTGTCTCTCCCCTTCTATACCCCTCTTGAGAAAAGCCCCCCATCCTTCTATTTCTATCCCTTTCTTGTGCGGCCACTAATCCCCCCCCCCCTCCCCCAGTACGTCGACAAAACAACCCTCTCCTACGCCGCCGTCTTCGGCATCAAAAACGACCTTCACCTCGTCGGCGACCAATACTCCTGGCTCTCCTCCTGCTTCTACTTCGGCTGGCTCGTCTGGGCCATCCCCTCCAACCTCATCATGCAGCGCTGCCCCCCGGCATGGTATCTCGCCCTCAACATCTTCCTCTGGGGCGCCCTGCTCATGTGCCAGGCCGCCGTCCGCAACCTCGCCAGCCTGCTCGCCCTGCGCACCCTCTCCGGCGCCTTCGAGGCCATCGCCGACCCGGCCTTCATGCTCATCACATCCATGTACTACACCCGCGACGAGCAGCCGACCCGCATCTCCGCCTGGTACGCCTGGAACGGCATCGGCGTCGCCGGCGGCGGGCTCATCGGCTACGGCATCGGCCACATCCGCGGCGCGCTCGCCTCCTGGCGCTACGAGTTCCTCATCGTCGGCGCGCTGTGCGCCTCGTGGGCCGTGCTGCTCTTCTTGGTGCTGCCGAACTCGCCAACCACGGTGTTCGGGTTCTCGCACGAGGAGAGGCTCGTGATGATTGCGCGCATGCGGCGCAACCAGACGGGCGTGGAGCAGCGGCGCATTCACTGGGGGCAGGTCCGCGAGGCGTTCACGGACTACAAGTCCTGGCTCTTCGCGTTGCTGGGATTCGTGTCCAATATCCCTAACGGGGGCATCTCCAACTTCTCCACGCTCGTCATCCAGGGGCTCAACTTCAACACCTTCCAGACCGCGCTGCTTGGCATCCCCCAGGGCGCCCTCGTCGTCATCTGGATCGGCCTCGGCGCCGTCGTCAACCGCTACCTACCCAACAACAGCCGCTCGCTCGTCTGCGCGCTCTTCTTGCTGCCCACCATCGCCGGCTCGCTCGGCTTCCTGCTCGCCCCGGAGAAGGCCTATGTCGGGCGGCTGATCTGCTTGTGAGTTGAAGACCATCCCGAAACGATGCTTCCCGGCTTCGTCGGCGACCTTGAAGAGCACAAGGTCTTGCTTTCATGTCGTACCCCTCGTCCTGTTCCGTGACTGTCCTCCATTTTCTAGCCCCTGTCTTCCTACCACCATCGGCCATCTCCCCATTTGCATCCGCACCCTCCTCTCACTCCATCTAATCCCTCCTTTTCCGACAGCTACCTCACCGGCTCCTACCAAGCATCCTTCGTCATCGGCCTCAGCCTCCTCACCTCCAACACCGGCGGCCAGTCCAAGAAGATGATCGTCGCTGGCATGATCTGGTTCGGCGCCTGCGTCGGCAACATCGCCGGCCCCTTCTTCTACAAGGCCGACCAGGCCCCCTCCTATCACCTCGGCATCGGGTCACTCCTCGTCTCCAACTGCGCCGAGTTCGTTCTCTTCTTCGTCTTCCGCTTCGCCTTCCGCTGGGAGAACGCGAAGAAGGAGAAGCTGCGCGCCGAGTTGCGCGCGCGCGGCGACCCGCTCGCCGACGAGCTCAACGCCACGGCCTTTGCCGACCTGACGGACAGGGAGAACCCCAACTTCGTCTATGTGTATTAGCCGACGAGATATTTCCGTTTTTTGTGTATGTGTATGAGTAGAGAAGAGGAAAGCAGAGAGTAGAGCGGATTCCAAACATGACATGAATGGGATTCAAGCAAATCAAGGCTGAGCAGTGAAAGCTGAACGAGGCCCAACAAGAAGAAAAGCAAAGCCGAACAAGGCAGAACAATGCAAAGAAAGCAAAGCCAAACAATGCAGAAGAGGGCAACCTCGAGTCAGACCGACGACAGGAGAACCTCAGCAATGTGAAGTCAGACAAGAGAAAGCAAGACTCAACTCTGCAGAGGAGAGCAAACCAAAGCAAGACAAGACAACGCAAAGACAGTAGTACATGTATGCAAAGCGCAACGCAAAAGACACATCCTGGGGCCCGGAGGACCCAAGACACAACAGAGCGTCTTACTTCATGCATGGTTTCCTGGGAATGGGCACGAACCTCGACGATGTCCTCCCCGCCCCGCGACCCATCCCCACCATGACTCGGGAGCTGCGGCTCACGCCTGAACCCTGCCTCGAGCTCCTGCTCCTGCTGCCCATTCTCCTGCTGCTTATCCTCTTCCTCTTCATCCTCCTCCTGCTCAACCTCCTGTCGCTGGTCCTCCTCCTCCTCATTCTCGCTTACTCATCCCTTGCTGCTGCTCTCGATCCTCCTTTTCCTGTCGTCAGCAGCATCGTAGCATATGGCAAGTCCGACGTCTTATTTTCTACCCCCACTCGTACTCGCGCACAGTCTCGTCCGCTATTCGTGAGCTCAATATCATGTCACGGCAGATCGACATCCTCGCCTTCGCTCCGGCTGAGTCCGTCGCCATCCGCCCATGCCGCCGGGCAAACCCTGGACCAACAAGCACCGGAGAAGCACATACGCCACCAAGTGGTCTCCCCCATCTCCGTTCCCTTCTTTGCCCCCTTTCGGCACGTTGTTTGCTTGATGTGCCTCTGCCGTCGGCAGATGCAGACCAGCGACATGCGCAGGAGTCTGGACTCGTACGTCAAGATGAGAGGTTGTCCGGATGCACGTCGTCGTACGCGTATATATGCACATACTCTTCGTCGTCAGTACTCGCATGTACTCGTACGGAGTATGGACGAGTGCATTGTGCAGCACCTGAGACGGACACCTGGTCTCTCGAGAGGGCGTGGGTGCATTCAACCATGTCCAAGCATCGGCCATCAGCGGCTCCCTCGTTGATCCTCTCTGTGCATTCTCAGCCCTGCCCATGTGAGGCCCTGTGAGGTCTCGGGGGCAGGGTGGGTCCATCTGCCATCCGATGCCCCTTCAGAGGGCTTCCGCTCTGTCGAGTTGAGCATTGCAACGGGGCGGTGATGCGAGGCAGTCGATGATCTGGCCCCAGGTCATTCGCCACGAGCCGTCTCAGCCGGGTTCTTGCGCGACACGATATGCCGCAGTGGTGAGGAGCCTGGCCCGATTCTTAGAGACAGGCAGTGATCCGACGCCTTGGCGCCGTATGCTTGAGCACCCGTCAATCAGAGCTTGTGTTGAGGGTCTGGCCAGAAGACATCCACCAGAGACAGACGAGCATCGTGATACACAGGGCAGGCGGAGGCATTCGGTCCTTTGTCCTTCTTCGTGATCGGATCCCTGGCAGCTGCATGTGATGAGCTGTACGGAGTATAACTCCCTCTTCTTTGCTCTCTCTTTTTCGGTGCTCTCTTTCGGGAACCCACCTTTTGAGAAACCTGCTTGAGTACGGAGTACCATCCATCAGGTACCGC
Source organism: Escovopsis sp. TC (assembly GCA_003055185.1). Lineage (NCBI taxonomy): Eukaryota > Fungi > Ascomycota > Sordariomycetes > Hypocreales > Hypocreaceae > Escovopsis > Escovopsis sp. TC. The sequence continues at coordinate 173,039 of NIGD01000007.1, forward strand.
GCCCTCCTTCGCAACACCTCGATACCTGTGGGTACCTTCCACGAGACGAAGCCTCGGGCAGAGGGCAATTTGAGGGAGGAAGCCCCTTTGTCCTGGAATCTTGCACGCGAGTACGAGTACCAGCCCTCTACTCGTACTTGTACTCGTACTCGTACTGGTGCGGAGCATGGCATGATGGATATGCGGGCGGCGAGAAAGGGCAATACCCACCATCCGCGCAGACGCATCATCGGATCCCTGTCGTCCGTGACGGAGCGAAGGATTCCCAGGTTCCCCCGCACACCCTCCCAGGCAGCAGGCATGTCTGGCCCCAAACGGCCAGCGATCCGGGCAATCGGCCTTGAGGATGGATGGGTGGTGATGGATGGATCGATTGGTGGATGGATCGATGGCCAGCGTTTGACACATGCGAGCATGTACTCGTACTCGTACGAGGACTAGGGAGTACAGATAGTAGTACTCCGTACTACTAGTACGAGTACAGAGTACTCCCCATCGGACACCCGTCCCGCACGCCCGGCACGTTGATCGTGGATCGGCGTCGTCCATCCACACATCCGACATCCCATCAGGGCGGCACTCGGCTGATGGCTGGGCCATGCCGCTGCCGCCTCGGGCCCCCTCTCTGGTTGCCGCACCCGAGGCGAAGATGTCTGTGCGGATCGGGGCATCCTGCTTGTAGCTTGGACGAGTACTCCGCACAAACGGGGTAGTGCTGGTCCGAATGCTCGAGCAGGACGTCTAAGCACCCATACGAGTAACTGAGTCCGGCCTTGTACTTGTATGAGTACGAGTCCTCGTGCCCCTGCGTGCTCCGTATCGTAGGCGAGGATCCCGTGGACGGGGTGCTGGCGCCTGCGTCCGTGCCACAGCGGTGGAGGGCTAAATACATCCACTGCCTGTATGGAGTACTCTGTACTCGAACTCGCACTCGTACTCGCACAAGTACTCCCTTTGGACAACAGTCTGTCGGATGATGGAAGACGATGCCGGCTCTGGGCAAAGCCCGTGGGGCCTCCATTCTCGGCCGGGTTTCTGTTTTCGATGGTGGTGGTGATGGTGGTGGTGATGGTGTCAAGTTCACGTTCTTGATGGCCTCAGATGCTCGGATGACGGATCATCCAATGCGTCCGATGTCGATGACTAACGGATCCATGCATGGAGATGCTCGTGCCGCTCCTTCCCTTCCTGCTCGCCCTTTGTGCCGTGGTGATGCGCCCCTTCCCTCTTCAGTGGCCCGCTCCTTCCCTCCGCGGCGATCACGATCGATCGCCCTGCGAGAGCCGAGGCGAGGAAGGAGCGGCAGGCCACGCACCTGCCTTGCCGCCTCGCTCCAGTCGCAGGGACCTCCAAATGGACTCGGAGGCATTCCACTTGCCCGCACTGTGCTCCGTGCCGAGTGGATCATGACGATACTTGCCCTTCGCGGAATGAGCGTGTCTCAAACGGCTGGAGAATCCCAGGATCAAGAGTTCTCCCGTCTTCCAGTCGCACGGCGCGCGGCAGCCGAACGACCAGCGCCGCGGGCTGCCCGGTCTGTGCCTCTGGCTGCCGCGCGGCCTGGGCAAACATCACCGTGCGAGCACTCGCACTCGTACTGTTCTCGTAGTACTCCGTACTCGTACGAGGGATCCTCGTGAGCCTCTGGCCGGATTTCCCATCACTCACATCCTCGAGAGTGGCTTGACATCATGTGCTCGCTCTTCACACAGATCAGAGAGTCAAGGAAACACCCATTCGATGCAGTTAGATCGGCGTACATACAGGCAGCCAGCCCCGACCCTTTTCTCCTCTCCACCACGCACACAATTGATCTCAGCGCCCCGACAGAACTCGTCCTCGTCCCCACGATGCGCCACCTCAGCCCCGATCTCTGCCTCCTCCAGGCCCAGCTTCAGCCATACTCGCTCCATCGTGAACCTCATCATGCCTTCAGTCACATCTATGGATGTACGAGTACTTCGTGCCAAGGCAATCCTACATCTACTCTTGACCCGCACCCGTTGACCTTCGCGCGCACAACAAATCGAATGGGAACTTCCTGCGAAGAGCCTCATCTGTACCAGCCTGCGATCCATGATATCACCCATTCGAGTCACCCGTGGCGAGTCCGGCATACTTACTTAGTACTAGGTAGTACCAGTAATGTGCGAGCACAAATCCTCATCGCATTCTATCAAAATCAAAATCAAATCCTCACACTCCTCGTACCGATATCCAGGTCGAAGTACGAGTACATCTCCGCAGCCACCACCCAGAACAAGAAACGTACTCATACCCAGACGCCCGGTATCCTTCACCCGCACTCCTACAGAATCGCGGCCGGTCCCTCGCGCCGCCCTCTTGCTGGGGCGCATCCGCCTCGCCGCCCAGGTCCCACACTCCTACCATCAAACCCTCCCGGCCCCCTGATCACAGATCCCACCATCCCACAAGCCCACAGTCCCGAATCCCAAATCCCGCACCGCCGGATCCCTTTCCCCGCTGGCACGACCAACATCCTCCGCCTCCCGCAAAGCCCACCGGTTGTCGGTTCGTCCTCCTGCGGCTTCAATCTCTACCCGTGCCCATGCTGCAGCCTTCTCTCGCTCCCCAATCACCCATCTATTTCCCTGTGCTAGACGCTCCTCTATCGCCCCCCCCCCCTTCTCCCCCCCCCTTTGTGACAAACACTCGCCGCTCGCATCTCTCGAATCCTCCGGCCCTCGGGTCGGGCGCCAGTCATGCCGCTCAAAAGGAGCTGGTCCTGATGGAGGGGTCGTGTCACCCATTTCTGGAGTGGTCACCGTCCCAGCGTCGTGGCACGCCGCAAACAACGGCCCTGCCATCTCTACCCATCGGCTGGGTGATCGACTCGCCTCCCCGGCCAATAGCATTCCCCTCCAACAGACGCCTCTTCCCCGTCGTCCCGCCTGTCACCGTCCCCCGGGAACCCACCCCCCCGGCTCCACGCCCAATGCTCGCATCGCTCCTCCGTACCCCTGCCCGTCTCCCACAGGTACGAGTACTCCCACTCGCACTGGTGGTGCTTTCACAGGCTAGTACTCGTACTCGTACGGAGCGAGGACTCGTCCGCAATACGTCCTCCTGGCCCCCCGGTGCCCCGCCCGTCAAAACCCGAATTTTCCTGTAGACAGACGCACGCAAATCTATTCTTGGGTAGTACCGAAGAGGATACGTGGGCTTTCAGGAAGGGGGATATCGATGGCTGTGAATGGAGCCAATGGATGTGGGTGGATAGATGGATGGATATGGGGTAGTGGTAGGAGGAGGGGGAAATTGACCCCCTGTCTCCCATGCGAATATGTGGTACCAGTATGCTGGCTTTGTTTGCCCCTGGACAGGTCACCAGCGGATGGGATGGCCTTTTTCCTCTCTCTCTCTCTCGGCGTGGTACAACGGGCATCCCCTTGTCCCATCTGAGCATCTCGTGCTTCCTGGGTGCACAACACAAGAGCGATATCCCAAAGGCCTCGTTCTGATTGGGAAATGGGAAACTGAATGACGGGCTTGTTGGCGGGAGGGAGACGGGGGGAGGCCTTGGATGGGGCTCAATCTTTCCAGCTCTCTCGTTCTCTCTCTCTCTCCCTCTTTTTCTCTCTTTCTCCGCCTGTCTCCTCCATTCCTTCCTTCCTCTTTCCACCTTCAATGATTGTTTGTTTCCTTCACGGCCTTTGCATCTCAACCCTCTGGGCTCTCCCTTTCGTTTTCTTCCCTTTCTCTCCTGTCAATTTGTCTCGCTATCCTCTCCGCCAAACATACCGCGCGATTCGACCCTGAAGAGAGGAGGGGGGCGGCGAAAAAAATCCGAATTCTCGGAATCGGGTCTCATTCACGTGAGGCTGAACTCGGGAACCGTGCCTCGCCCGGCATCTGCGATTGATATCGGATCTCGTTGGACGCCACGCCATGTCATGACCTCCATGACGGACCTGTTGGCCCCCTTGCTGCGATAGGTAGGCATCGTACGCTGGAACGGGCCTTGCTTGCGCCGCTTTGGTGGTCCGAGGTCGCCTCTGCCATTCTTCTGCAGTACTCTCGGACTTCTTCACATCTTCTTTGTTCTCCTCCCATCTGTCGGTCGTTTTAGGGGCGACGAGGTGAGAACGACAGACGCGACAGGAGCTCCCATCGCACGACGACACAACAAGAATCGGCGGCCGATCGCGAAATGATGGACCCTCTCGACTGCCGCGAAGCGCCCATCGAATATGCCAAGTCCGAGATGAATGTCCGCGAGGAGCCCCAGATCGGCTCAACCACTCTCATCAAGATGGATGACGGCCAGGGCGCCTCCATGTATCGACAACCCCACCATCTCGAACCCGCGGGGTCGAACTCGTATCGACATGGGCAGATGATGCCAGAAGATCTCAAGACCGTGCATGGAGACGTGTAAGTCTGACCGTCGCCGACACTGCCTGGGGGCGCGTTCAGAAGAAGGAGAAGAGAGAGAAGAAGAGGAAGAGGAGGAACAGGGATGAGAGGGATCCACGAGAGGCCATTGGAGTTCTTCTGAGGGAAGCTTATCATTGATCTGACGCATCTTCGCAGGGCCTCCACCCGTTCGTTGTGGGCGAGGGAGCTGGACTATCAGTACTTCGAAAATCGCCGGTACGGCGCCGAATACTTCATGCCCAATGACGAACTCGAGCAGGTACGCATGACGCTGCTGCACCAGCTCCTTCTCCACGCGCTGGACAACGAGATCACCGTTCTCGACCTACCGAACCCGACGCATGTCCTTGACGTCGGCACGGGCACCGGCGAATGGGCCATCCAGTTCGCCGAGCTCTATCCCGGCTGCGAGGTCGTGGGCACGGATGTCGCTGCCATCGGGGAGACCCAGGGTGTCCCGATGAACGTCTTCTTCGAGATCGAGGACGCCGAGGAGTGGGACCGCCCGCTCAACCACTACGACCTAGTGCACATGCGGTGGATGGCCGGCGCGTTCCGGGACTGGCGGTATATCTACGCCAAGGCGTACGAGTCCATCAAGCCCGGCGGCTGGATCGAGGTCCAGGACTGCACGACCGCCTTCGAGACGTTCCTCGCGCACATGCCCGCCGGCTCGCAGCTCCAATGCCTGATCGACAACATGCGGGTCGCGACGGCACGGTCCGGCAGGCCCTTCAGCATGGCCCACATCGAGCCGAGCTGGCTTATGAACGCGGGCTTCGTCGACGTCACCAGCCTGGAGCATGTGCTCCCCATCAACTGTCCCGAGAAGTCGATCCGTAGCCTGTGGACGGTCGTCTGCATCGACTACATCGAGGCCGTCTTCCTCAGGCCGCTCATCGAGCACTTGGGCTGGGATCCGCAGGAGTGCAAGGAGAGGTGCGAGGCAGCCGCCTGGGAGGTGGCCAACATGTTCAAGGAAGTCGGCCAGGGAAACGAGATCTTGACCGTCCGAATTTGTGTCATCGTCGGGAGGAAGCCGAATCATTCGACTCAGCCGTCGCGAACCTTCAACCACGTCAACTGTTGTTGCAACGACTAGACAGATCAAGACGGCCCCTCAAAACGTACGATCGACTCGAGGGGCGGAAGATACTTCTGGCCGCTCCTGAACAGACGTGAGCTCCGATGGTGTCGAAAGACAACGGGCCAAGATTTGCGAGAATCTCGCCTAATTCGAAGAAAATCGCCCGCAGAATGGTACGTCTACCAGCAACATTGGCGGCCCCGATCCACCACGATTGCAGTCAGGCGTTGATGATGTCGAAAGCTGAGAAACCAATCTCTCAGCAGATTCCCCCCGCGGTCGGTCTTTTCCCCAGCCCCTGCGGCCGCGTGCCATCTTGAAGCAGATGCTCCCCTCGACTTTGAGACGCCAAGTTCCCTTGTCAAGATTGCTCATCGAGACTGGTCGCGCCGGAGACCACGATCGGTCGCAGCATCACTCTCAGAAGACGAAACACATCGCATGCTCGTCGTCTCGATCTCCCGTCGCGTCCCCCCACCCTCCCCCGCCCCCCCCCCCCCCCCCCCCCCCCCGCCGGGAATGATATCGCCATCCATTTCGCTGGCTGCCGACCTTAAGTACCTGATTCGACGGGAGGCCAGGCAATATCCATCGAGAGAACGAGAGACGGAATCTCGTTGGCGGACGTTTCTCGTCGCTATGGCCACAACAGCAGTGCCGTTCTGCCGGCAACGAACAGCTGAAGAGGGAGAAGGACACCCTTTTTTTTTCCCCTCGTGGGAGAGGAGAAACTTCAAGGCCAGGGTCTGGTACTCATTGCAATAAGGTCCTTGGCCACACAGGAGCCGCGATTCTTCCCGCGTGATTCCCAGTCACACAGATAGATCACACCCATAGTGTCTCAGCAAGCTTGCGATGAGCTCTGGCTCCGATTCATCTCCTCTCGGGTATCTTCTTGCCACGTCGATTCCAGAGCAAATATCTGGCCCCTGGAACTTGGCCAATGGATCAACCCATCGTGCTGAAGAGTTGTACGAGGACTTTGCCGCTGTTCCCCTGCTGGACCAGCTCCGGCTCCAACACAAAGGGCACGGCAGCTGGGGGCAAGCATGTTCCTCCGGAGGCTTGGGGAATTTCCTGCATCACTGTGAAGCTGAAAACCCCCTTGAGCGACCAATAGTATTGGACCGCGTGGTAGAGCCCGCCCATGCAAACTCCATCATCGCCTGGGGGGGGGGTTCCCTAGTGTTCGGCCAGTGGGAATGGCACAGTGAGGCCCAAGACAGCTCGGCGCCAAATTTCCCCGTCATGATACGCAGCGATGAGAATGGTGGCTGGGCCGTCAGCATGCGTCTCCAGGATGCGTCTTCCCTCAGGAGAGGGTTGTCGGCAGTCTGGATGCCTTGGCGGCCGGCCTCGAAGAGCGCGGGGGATAAGTCATTGGGAGAGTCGTCCTCGCGCTTCGTGAAGCCATCTCGCGGATGCACTGGGCCTTAGAACCAGAGGGGAAAATGCTTCACGAGGAGAGGATTCAATTGGCGAGACCGCCGGGAGGGTACTCTCGTGAGCGGCTCGGACTGGAAGTAGAGAGCTCTCTGCAAGACAGGTGATGACTCGATGGCGGAGCACCAGTGAGTGTTGACCCGTTGGCAGGAGACCAAGAGGGTGCGCATGTCGACGTGTTGGAGGATGGCTTCGAGGAGCTCCACGGCGGAGAAGACGGCCTCGACGGAAGCCATGAGTGGAAGCCGATTGGCTGCCTCTCTCTGGCTGTCGTCTTGGTCAGTTCATGCGGCGACCGGCAGCGTGGGATGGATCAGAGGGTTCATCCTTCTTGCCGCTCGTGTAAGCTGCGGAGTGAAGGGTAAGGAAAACAGGATGCTCGTACGGAGAGGACTCCTGACGACGGGAGACGATGGTCGATCGGTCAGTCATGAAGAGCAAAGCGATCATGCATGCCAGACTTGTCCGCTGTCACAAGAAGATGTGATGGAGGTAGAGAAGCCTCCAGGTGCAGACGCGGAAGCGCGAGACAGGCCGCCTTCGCCGGAAGGGAGCGTCTGAGGTTGAGATCCCGGAAGGGGAAGTGGACCGGAAACCGCAGTGAGATTTCCGAGGTGGGTCCTGCCGACGCCGAGGGGGAGAATTCGTTCGTGAAGGACGAAGCCACGGAATGAAGTCGAGGATGGAAGTCGAGGAATGGAAGTTGAGGAAGAAAGTTAGGGGGAAAGTTGAGGAGGAAAGTTGGGGGGAAAAGTTGAGGAGGAACTCGAGAAGCACCACCAGGAAGGTGCGGCCCCGGCGGGCACCTTCCCTTCCATCCGCACACCGACGCATCCGTGCTCGACGGGAAGGCCGGACCGAGGGTTGGAATCATTCTCAGAGCAGGAGGTCGCACCGCTCCACAATCAATTGTCTGTACTCCGTACTACGGAGTACATCTATGTTACTTTCCTACATGTGCTCCGTACTACTACTAGTAGTAGTACCTACTTAATTCTAGCAGGGTGAATGGTGATCAAGCCAGGTGGCAGTGAGGTTGAGCCCGCTTCATCATCACGACAATCTTGGAATGGATCAGGTGCTTGCGATTCGAGCTTCAATGCAGGAGCCTCAAATCATCGACGTCCGCATCCAACGAAACGCGGAGGCGGGGCAGGATCATCAACCGGGCCCCGCCAAGTGGTGCCTGTGCTCCATGGAGATCCAGGGCTCCAGGGCTCCAGGGCTCCAGGGCCTTCAGTGCCGTCAGTGCCGAGATGATGGTGGATCAATTGATGCACGTGGCTGCTCCAGTCAATCTCGATGGAGCTCAAGCTGACAGCTCTCGAGGTCTAGGGTAGGTGTCGTTCTTGCATTTGGACCAGCAGCTTCAATGAGGAATGCACCGTTGAAACATCGTGAATGGGGCGGCAACATCTGGCGATGGATCATCCATGGCTTCATCCACCAGCTGAATGGGTACTCGTACTCGTACGAGTAGTAGATCCATCCATCTATCCATCCCACCTCAAGCGTCAATTCCTGTCCGTGCATTCGATTTGGTCCTGCCTTTGCTTGTGCGTCTTCCCAGCGCACCGGCCTGACCAGATACACACGTGCATCCATCAATATCACGCCTCTTCCCTCCTGCCTCGTGGCTTCAGACCTCAAGCTCCATCTTCCGCGGTTGGAGTGAGGCACAGCTGGAGTGAGCACGCCGCCACCAACTCGTACATGACGCAAACGGAGCACGAGCACGAGCACGAGCACGAGCACGGGTGGACCTCACGACGAGCCATCAGTCATCACCCATCGCCCATCACCGACTATGCCATTCGACGACGTCTCTCGCCATGTCTCTCGATCCCGTTGATGGATTCATCGCCGCCAACGATGCCGCGGACCTCCAGTCGGGCGAGCTGCCCATCTTCACCGTAGAGAGGGTCCAGCTGCAGTTCTCCATCGCCGCCGAGTTCGTCGCCGCCCAGGTGGCCAACAACGTCATCGTCCTGGCCTTGTCCAACGGCCGCATCCTCCGCATCGACCTGAACCGCCCCGAGGACATTGATGGTGAGTCTGGAAGCGCGATGGCTGGATGAGAAGAATAATGGGGAAGGAGAAGAAGGAGGACAAGGAGGGGGAGGGCTTTCTAAGCTAATGCTGCCCACCAGACATCGATCTACCCAAGAAGCCCACAGAGGTCGGCGTCATCCGCCGCATGTTCCTCGACCCCACGGCCTCGCACCTGTTGATATGCACGACCCTCGGCGAGAACTACTACCTCCACTCCCAGTCGAAGCAGCCTCGCCCGCTCGGACGACTCCGCGGCGTCTCCATCGAGAGCGTAGCCTGGAACCCTTCCCTCCCGACCGCCTCCACGCGCGAGATCCTCCTCGGTGCCTCGGACGGCAACATCTACGAAGTCTTTCTCGAGACCGCCAACGAGTTCTACAAGAAAGAGGTCAAGCACCTCAAGAACCTGCAAAAGCTCGCCGACGGTCCCATCACGGGCATCTGGGTCGACAGCTTCCAGGGCAAATCCGATGTGCGCAGGGTCGTCATCGCCACGCACACCCGCCTCCTCCACCTCCTCGGGAGGATCGGCCCGGGCCAGGATGGCAGTGGCTCCGTCTACACCAGGCTCTTCGAGTCGGAACAGCCCGCCGTACACGAGATCTCGAGATCGACGTCCCCCGGGGCCGCATCTGCCTTCCTGGTCTCCCCAGACCCCCCCGACCTAGACCCATATGACGAGGCTGCTCCCGAGCGGGCCTTCGCCTGGCTCTCGTCGCATGGAGTCTTCCACGGCCGGCTGCTCAACTCGCCTGCCGATCATGCCCTGGGGCCCAAGGTCTTTGCAGAATCGCAAATGCTCCAACGGGCCCAAATCGTGAGCCAAGAGGCGGGTGGTCGGCGAAAACCTACTTCGGAGCTGATTGACGCCATCGCTCTGACGCAATGGCACATTGTCAGTCTCGTTGGGGGAAGAGTCATCACCACCAACCGGCTGACCGGGGAGATGGTCTCGGAGCACGACGTGCTGGCCATTGGCCAGAAACCCGTCGGCTTCTCCGTCGACGTCCAGAAGAACACCTACTGGCTCTTCACCTCGGAGGAAATCTACGAAATCGTGGTTCGTGACGAGGAAAGAAACATCTGGAAAATCATGATGGACATGCAGCAATTCGAGCCGGCTCTGCAGCAGGCCCAACCCGGATTGCAAAAGGAGATCGTCTCGGCCGCCTACGGAGATCACCTGTCCAGCAAGGGCCACTGGACCGAAGCCGCCACCGTGTACGGTCGAAGCAACAAGCCCTTCGAGGAGATTGCTCTCAAGCTCATCGACAACAACCAGCCCGATGCTCTGCGCACCTTCTTGCTCACCAAGCTCTCCGTCACTAAGAAGTCGGCGGTCATGCAGCGAATCATGATGGCGACTTGGCTCGTGGAGATCTTCATGGCAAAGCTGAACTCGTTGGACGACACGATCGTCGCCCGAGCCGAGCTCACGGAGAAGCATAAACCAGTCGAGCTACGCAAGCTCCTCGACAATGTCAGAAACAGCTACCAGGATTTCATCAACAAATACAAGGACGATCTCGATCGCAGGACCGTCTACGACGTCATTGCCAGCCACGGCAGGGAGGAGGAGCTCCTTTACTTCGCCAGCGCCATCAACGACTACAATTACGTGCTGCAGTATTGGGTCCAGCGCGAGAGGTGGAACGAGGTCCTCAACGTCCTGAAAAAGCAGACAGACCACGACGTCTTCTACCGATACAGCACTGTCCTGCTCACGCATGCCGCTCACGACACTGTCGACATCCTGATGCGGCACGCGGATCTGAATCCCCGCAGACTGATCCCCGCCCTGCTCGAGTACAACCGCAGCTTCTTTAATGAGTCGATGGCCCAGAACCAGGCAATCCGATACCTCAACTACGTGATCTACCAGCTCAACTCGAAAGACGCCGCCGTGCACAACTCGCTCGTCTCGATCTACGCGTCAAGCCCCTCCAAAGACGAGTCAGGCCTGCTCTCGTACCTGCAGGCTCAGGGCGACGAGCCCCGATACGACCCGGATTTCGCGCTGCGACAGTGCATCCAGCATCACCGGACCCTCTCGTGCGTCCACATCTACACCAGCATGGAGCAGTACCTCCAGGCCGTCGACCTCGCCCTATCACACAACGAGGTGGACCTCGCATCCGTCATCGCAGACCGGCCCATGGCAGACCCCCAGCTTCGGAAGAGGCTGTGGCTGGCGGTGGCGCGCAAGGTGATTTCGCAGTCCGACGGGATCAAGACGGCCATCGAGTTCCTCCGGCGATGCGATCTCCTGCGGATCGAGGACCTCATCCCCTTCTTCCCCGACTTCGTCGTGATTGACGATTTCAAGGAAGAGATCTGTGAGGCCCTCGAGGACTACAGTCGCAACATCGACAACCTGAAGAAGGAGATGGACGAATCGTCGCAGACGGCCGCCAACATCAAGATGGACATCGCCGCGCTCGATCACCGGTACGCCATCGTTGAGCCTGGCGAGAAGTGTTATGTCTGTGGCCTGCCGCTGCTGAGCAGGCAATTCTTCGTCTTCCCGTGCCAGCACGCCTTCCACTCGGACTGCATGGGCAAGAAGGTTCTTGAGCAGGCGGGCGTGTCAAAATCCAACAGGATCAAGGAGCTCCAGGTACAAATCCACAAGGGGTTTGTCATTGGGCCTCAGCGCGAGGCCGTTGTGGCCGAGCTTGATTCCCTGGTGGCTTCGGCATGGTAGGTCTCCCCTGTCTAGAAAGTGGTCTCTGAATCCTTTTTCCCCCTTTGCTGACGCCCAGGCAGTATTCTTTGCAGCGATTTCGCGATCAAGAAGATTGACGAGCCCTTCATCACTAAGGATGATCATCCCGACGACTGGGCGCTGTAAGCTCCCGACAAGAATTGACGAGGCGTTTGTTCACGATGGGCATTCGAAACGAGATACCCCTTTTGACGTTTTCCTGGTATCACTTACTTCATTGACGACTGTGTATTCACATGCGCGGATGCATGATAAAGGGGAGAGGCGGGGAAGAGGGCGGGAACAAAGGGGGGAGGGGGTGCTCGAGGCTTCCGGGCGCAATCTGGTGCGGGGATTCGGCGGAGTAGAGTATCATTTGAATGAGGATTTGATCGACCTGGCCGCCTGGATCTGTTGGTGCTCTCGACAACACGAACAACGGCCTTGAAACGGGATGTCCCACACAAGCTCCAGCAACTGGCAGCAGCGAGAGGGCCTTCCACAACGTGGATCATGGCTGAGACGGCGCCGGACAGGACAACAGCAACTCCCTGGACGGATGACGAGTTGCCTGCGGATGACGGTGCCTTGGCTGTGTCTGATCTCAGAGGCCGGCCCAGGCGCACGCGGAGGCGGCGAGACAGGGCGGCATGGCACAGCGGGCTAAGCCGCATTGGACACCGAAGCAACACGTGCAGCCGCGCGCTCACTCTCCACTTCGCCTCTACCGGACCCTCGTGAGACGTCGAATCCGACACCGAGAGCTCGCCGCCCCCGCCGCCTCCCGGGGTCTGCAAGCGACGTGAGGCTCTGCGTGCTCAGTGCTTGAAAGGTTGCGTGCGGCCGCGTCGTCACGTCAATGGCGAGTGAAGGCGAAGGGTGATGAAACCCGGACCCTCTCCCCTCAAAGCCTATCTCTCCTAGTCTCTCTCCCTCTCTCTCCTTCTCTCTTGCCTGCACCGCCCGCAATTCTCATACGCGGTCCTCCTCATCAGGGTGTTTCCTTCACGGTCTTCGGCGTACGATGCTCGAGTCGCTGTCTGCCTCGCTGCCGCTGCCCAAGCCCTGATCAATGATTTACAAACGACCTCTTCTCCAGACAAGTCTGTTGGCTGCATCTTGTTGGCCCTTCTGCGTGGGTTGAAAAGCTGAGAGCTGGGCGAGGACCCGTCCTCCTCGTCTACGTGATCGACCATCATCGCCGTCCATTATCAGCATCGAGCCTCTCAATCCAATTCTCTCGGCCTTTCCTTTCACAGTCGCGCAGCCATGGCAGAGCAGCAGCAACAGCCTTACTTCACCATCCGTTCGCGTCGGCCGACCGACACACGATACACCAATGGCGGCCCTTCTGTAGGTCCCTCAATCATCCATCAAATACACCTGTCTTCAGTTCTAGACCTAGCAGTACCTTCGGCTCATACAAAACTTACAATCATCGGTGATAGGACTTGCGCTCACGGTCTGCGACCCACGATATAAGCCGCACCGCATTCCATGTCAAGCACATAGGGCAGTTCGCGCGGAGGCTTGAAGATGTGCGTCACCCACGTCGGGAGCCCTGCTCCCCCGATACCCTCAGCCCCATGATATATCCTCCGGATATGAGAGACACAGACGGTCTGACAGCGAAACGCAGTCCGCGGCGCGCGCGTTCCCCAACAGAGGCCGAACGTCGCAGCGATACAAGAACGTCCAGGCGCTGCTCCTGCACTGGGCATCCGACGACCTGTTCGTGCTGCCGGAGCTAGAAGACCTCGAGAAATGCCTGCGGGACCACTATGGGTTCGGGACCGACATTTTCGCTATACCCTCCGAGAACTCCCACTTGGAGTTGATGATGAGGATTGGCCAGCTGCTTCAGGGCTCTGAGTCACAGGATACGCTCTTCATCCTCTATTATGGCGGTCACGCGCGGATCGACGAGTCCAGGCAGAGCACCTGGTGCGCGTGAGTATATACATGCACACAAAACAGCTGACGCCCCCCCTGACTGCCCCGGCAAATCCTCATGATCTGACCCATGCTGTCGACATAGCAATCGAGATCCTGATTCTCCCTGGCTCCAGTAAGTGGCTGCGGCCCCATCGCCCTCTCTCCACACGAGACGACCTGTCAGAGCCTCCAGGTGCCATTTCCGTTGCTCAGACACATTCTCTATTTCGTACTGACCAAGACCAGATGGTCCGCGATCCAGACCTTGCTGGAGAGATCCAGGTCAGACGTGCTCATCCTCCTTGATTGCTGTGCCGGAGCTGCCAGCGCGACATTCCCGGCAGGCGACAGCATCACGGAGACGATATCGGCCTCGAGCTGGAACGCCATCGCTCCCGATCCCGGGAGATACTCCTTCACGAATGCCCTGATAGAGATTCTCCAGGAGTGGCAGATGCGGGCCTTCTCGGCCGCCATGCTTCACGCCGAGTTGCTGGCGCGACTGAAACACCCGAGACCAGTCGCCATCAACGGCAAGCTATTTGAGGCTCGGTCCACACCGGTCCACTTCATGATGACCTCGAACCACCGAGCACCAAGTATCGAGCTGTCCAGGATGGCACCGAAGGAGCCACCCATCGCGGCGCCCAAGGGCAAGAGGCCCCCCGTGCCGCCGAGGCTCACGGGATTCGTACCCGGCGCTGGACGGGAGGCGGGCGCCATCGTGAGGCAACAGGAAGCGGCGGCGGCGGCGGCGGCGCCCGATCCCCTTAGCCCGCACGCGGAAGGGTCCGGGCCCCTGTTCACGGAGCCGACGGAGGATGTTCCCCACGTCATGATATCGCTGGCCCTCGAGGACGATCAGCGGCTGGACATCAACGCGTGGGAGCAGTGGCTCAATGCCTTCCCGGCCCTGGCCAAATACGTCAAGATTCAGGGCGTGTTCAAGAGCCACTCGACCTTGATGCTCGTCTCATTGCCAATCATGATCTGGGACATGCTCCCGGAGGATCCCGCGACTTCGTTCGTCGCCTTCATCCGCTCCAACAACCTCGCCTCGCCATCGAGCCAGAGCGAGCCGCGTGCCGAAGCCCTGACGACGACTACCACAACGACGACGGCGACGACGATTGTCCCACAGGCTCGCCAGGCCGAGACTGCCCTGCCGGACACAGTTTCGCTCACCTCCGGTTTCTCAGGGAGCACGCTCGCTGCGACAGAAGCCAGCGGGCGCTCCCAGCAACGCCGCAGCGCATCGCACCACCATCACCTCCCCCTACCCGCCAGTCCACCACCACACATGAGGTCTCTCCTCCCCGCGACGATGTTGGCGAAGCTCCCCGGCTCGGCGTTGGCGCCGTCTGCCTCCCACACGATATCGCGACAGGTCATCTTCAACAAGCAGCAGTCCCAGCGGCGCACCACGTTCGGCCCCGACGCGCCCCCGCCCAAGAACTTCGCCGCCCACGTCGAGAAGCGCCTGGAGAAGTACTTCCACCTGCAGCCGGCTCCGAACGACTCCGAAAGCGCCTTCATCGCGTCCAATCTCGGCATCGAGCCGCTGCACCTGGAAATCTGGTTCCACCACCGCAGGGAGAAGGAAGCGGCCGCCGGCGGGCCATCCGGTGCGAGCGAAATCCCTGGGCCGGACGCGCTAGGCATCCTGCCCTCCGATCTGGACCACCTCCTGGAGATCTCGCCGCCTTGCCACACCATGATCCTGGACACGAGGCGCCCCGAAGCGTTTGACGCCGCGCACGTCCGAGACGCGATCAATATCCGAGCGCCCTTGTCGTTTCTCCGATCCGCCACGATCGAGATGGTCGAACAGTCGCTCGCAGATGAGCAGAGCCGGTCCGTCTTCGCGGGATGGAGAGAAGCGAAATGCATCGTGATCTACTCTGATGACCCGACCAAGAGCGCGCACCAACACGGCCTCGCAAGCATCCTGTGGCAGGGACTGCTCGAGCACGGATGGACCGGCAAGATCTTCGTCCTACGTTCTTCCGCCGAAGAAGTATTCTGCTCCTTGTCTCCGCACCACGTAGCAGTCGTCGAGGAGGGGATACGTCCCACCGCCGACCCCAGCCCCAGAGGCACGCTCGACCGGACCTCCGCCGTCGTCGCCGAGCACGCCGACAAGTTCAGCAAGTTCCTGGACCATCTCGAGACCAACGCGCCCCCACCGCCACCACCACCGGCCCAGGAACGCCACCACGAGCCCACAGCACCTCCCCACGACGAACAAGCCCTCGAGCTCGAATTCCAGATACGCTGCCCACACCTCCACCGCATGGCGCAGGAAGCCGCCGCCGCCGCTGCCAACGAGAAATCACACGGCGACACCGACCTGAAAGCCCAACTCATCGAGAGCCTCGACCGCGGCCTCACCAAGCTCCGCGGCGGCATCCACGACTTGCCCTTCGACCCCTTCTCAAACGCGACCGCACCGTACGGCTTCCAACCGCGCAACGACGATCCTGGCACCGCTCCTTATGGCACCAAATGGGCCAGCGCGAGCGATCCTGAGCGTCTTGCCTCGAAGAGCGTCGACGAGATCGAAGAGTACGTTGAGGTCGACAAGATGCGTGTCGAGAGCGATGGGTCTTCCGCGAGCGCTGTCGGATCGGCTTCTTCCCAGGGGGCGGGGTCGCCGAAGCTGGGGGCCAGGGAGGGCCGTCGGGGGTTTACCTTGCTGGACAAGATGCTTCGACGGTCGTGATTGCATGGATAGGTTTGAGCGGGAGGATCAGACTGGCAGTATTCGCGCGGGAAGGGGTGACACAGATCAGAGAAGTGTGATCCATCGTGGGAAAGGTGCGGTCCATGATCAGCAAGCTCTGGGTCATGATCCAACGAAGGCATGATGAGGAGAAAGAACGGCACGTCAGTGAACGAGATGATTCATCAGAAAAATACGATCCATTCTCAGAAAGGACATATCTTACGATGTTGTTGAGAAGTCGGGTTCAAAGGATCTGTTTCCTCTACTTTCTGGGCTCCTTGAGGTATTTGTTCCTTTCTTTTCCGCGTTCTTTTATGTTTCCAGCGCGCAGTGGACGGTCCATTTTCATCGCAGAGCTTCGCCTGCATATTTGTATTTCTATCTTCGATACATGTACTATCCAAATCGCGTGAAGTACCTAGTAGTTTGAACAAATGGAAATTGATGTTCTTTCTCCTTGTCTGCGAGTCGGTGCTGGGGCTGCATTCTGCAATACTGAACTCTGCAATGAATTTGGTGTTCACCTCGTCTCAGCTCCTTCCCGTCGCTCATCCCTTTCATCATCGCTCATGCCTTTCGCCGTTGCTTGTCCTCCTCTCCAATGCCCATCCTTATTCTCATTGCTCAGTTGCTCAGTTGCGCAGTTGCTCAGTTTCTCATTCTCGCACGTTGCTCCTCCTCGTCACATTGAGTCCTCCTCCTCAGTCTCCCAGACCATGACAAGGCAACAGGCAACAGGCCTCTCTATCATTCAATCACCACCCCCTTTTTCTTCATTCCCCCTAAATCAACCCCCCTTGAATACAACGAGCCCGCCCCCCCCCCCCCGTTCCACCCACCCATGTCCTCTACGCAAATCCTGCTAGAGGCGGCAACCGTGTCCATTCTTCACACAAAATATAGTATCTTCCTTTGTTATTTGAGACTCGGGATCTCAAGCCTATTAAATTCGAAGTCCGGGCGCCATTTGCAACTTGCCATCATCCATTCATGATCCAAACCGTGCTGAAGTGAATAGATGCCTTTACAAGTGTTGACATAAACTTCATCAAGGACAACGGGAAGAACACCAACAAGAATCATCGTCATGTGTCATCCACAGCCCATTCCTAACTACTACTACTAAGTAGTCAACCCTCCTTCGCAAGTCTTTCCCCAGTCCCTCCCCCCTTGTCCCCCGCACAGGCAGCAAACATTCTCCCTGGCCTCATAACCACCGCCACCACCACCACGAGCCGCACTCAGCCCTCTCACCGCAAGACTCTTTACCGCCCAGTGCCCCCTCGCTGCTCCCGCGACGGCCGACGATGGCCTCCAAAGACCCAGAGCTGTCACTGCGGCCAAATTCATTCCTGGAACTCATTGCCACATCGGCTTCTGTCCGCCGACTGCCTAGTGCACTATAATAGCCCGGGCCCTCTCATACACGCCAGCATTAATCGTCCGTCCGTCCCCTCCAGGGCGTGGCTGTTTTGACGGACCAGCTGCCAGCCGCCCCCTTCATGAGCAAAGTCCATACGTCAGACCGCGTCCGCGTATATCGTACTGGATGATTGATCCTCCCCGCTGTGGCTTGCCCAGATGAGCAGCAACAGCGCAAACAATCTTTATGCTGGGGTAGTCCAGACCCCAGACTTGTCTTCTATTCAACCCCTGTCCTAGATCTCCAGCAGGGAGAGAGGGGGCGAAAAGAGAATCCATCATATCACGGGATGTGTGTACTAACGCAACTTCCCGCTCTGGCCAGGGGTCTTGCCGCTGCCACACGGCTTGTCTGCCCATCTGTCTGCCCATCTGTCTGCCCATCTGTCTGCCCATCTGTCTGCCCATCTGTCTGCCCATCTGTCTGCCCATCTGTCTGCCCATCTGTCTGCCCATCTGTCTGCCCATCTGTCTGCCCATCTGTCTGCTCATCTGTCTGCCCATCTGTCTGCCTGTCTGTCTGCCTGTCTGTCTGCCTGCCTGCCTGTCCGCTTCTCTGCTTTTCTTCCGCCTGTCTGTCTGCTTCTCTGCCTCTCTTTCGTCCGTCTGTCTGCGTCTCTGCCTTCCGTCCGTCTATCTATCTTTCTACACATCTTCCTTATGAAGCCATTGCGTCAGAAAGCCAACATCAAGATAAACAAAGACACGTCCCGGCCCCCTCTCTCCCGATTCCCTCCCACAATTTCAACTGCTCACAAGAACCTCACTCCCCTTCACAGCCCCAACTTTCGATAACAACACTTCCTGCGTCATCCCCAAGACATCTCAAGGCTCAAGCAGCCTGGCTCCCGCACCTCCATTCATCGCACCCATCGGGACCGCCGCTCCTCCCGTCCACTACGATCGATCCCCCGGCCGTCGCGTTGTCATGTACGACGTACGACTCTGTATCTCTCCCGCGACGGGACAAGGCACCCCATCATCCCCGTACCCTGACCCTTTTCAGCCTCGGGGCCGCTGCATACTCCCTCCTTCTTCACCCCTGATTCCCTCCCTCCCTCCGTGTATCTGTATCTGTTCCCCTGTCTCTCGGTCATGGGCGCCCCTGTCTGCCTGTCATCCGTGTCCCCGTCTGCCCATACGCCAGGTACACCTCCAGTGCGTCTCTACATCTCTGTCCCTCCGCCCATCTGTCCCTGTCCGTCTGCCTCCCCTCCTGCTGTCCCCTCTAGTGTCTCCCGACCGCTTCGCCCCTCCCCCCTCCCCCCATGCCCGGAATGCATTTCTTGCCCAGTTCAGTCGACCTTGCGAGCTCGGGGCCCTGTCGTGTCTCCGTGTCCCGCCGTGTCCCGCCGCGTCCCGCCGTGTCTCCAGGGCCAGCCGCGCCGCGCTGAAGCCACGTGCAGGCTCTCCCGTGTGTGCGTCCTGTTACTGTCTCGCCTTGTCTCGCCCTTGTCTCGTCGTCCTATTCATGTGTGAGAGCACCTGTACATCCCCCCCCTTTCAGAGGCTGTGTTGTTTGTTGCTGCCCGCCGCTGCGTTGCTTTCACACCATCTGCCTCCGCCGCATTCGTGTCATCATGTCTCGGATTCGACGTTGACACTGACATCTATCGATGTTTCTGCGCCTCCGTCATGGTTTCGCAGACCCGTGTGCCGGCATGTGCATGAACTACGACTACTACTAGTACTACCAAGTAGTCGCAACACCGTCCTCGGACTGTCGGGCTCTTCGCAGGCAGAACCCAAAGGAGCCCTCTTGCTTTTCCTTTCTCAGAAGGACGGCCTCTCTCGTCGGGCTGCCCTGCTTGAATCCCCATGGTCTTCGTCTGTCGCGGAGTCGAGTCCCGGGCGCCTGCCTGCTGAAGACTGAAACGGCAATGTCATCGCAGCGCGCAGGGATCCTACATCGTGCCGTTCATCCACGAGACAGACAAAGGGCAGCCCCGGACCGTGCGTCTGGCGATACCGTTCCAACATGAGAGAGAAAGAGAGGAGTTCCCTGTGTGAATCGAGGCTTCCGGGACAGCATTGAGTGAGCAAGTATGAACCATATCCTAGGATTGACCAACGCGTCAGGGGAGGCATTCAAAGTAAACAATGAAATGCTGAATCCCACTACCCGGGAGTCAGGGGGGGCAAGCAACCCCCCCCCCCCAACAAAATGAAATCTCGAAACAAACCATGCTTCTCGTCCGCCCCCATCCAACACATCTTCGTTCCCTCTCTCTGTCTCCCCCCCTTCTTCGTCCTCGGCAGCCACACGCGCGCAACGCCCATACCATCCGAGGCCGCGAAACCGAGAGCAGCAGCAGACGTACTCAGGGGATCCCAGAGCAAAGCATCCAGATCCTCCGTAGAAACCATCCTATACCAGGGATTATCCACTCTCGCTGCGGAGGGCCGCTGCCTCGTATGTCGGGACCACTTGAGGCCCAGGCAAAGAAATTGCCCGCAAAGCCGTGCATCTCGTCTGTACGACCTCAAAACACCCAGCCCTTGCGCCAAGAGCCCATATCCATCCATCAATGCCATCGTTCCCCTTTCTCGGCCCTTTTCCTCATTGCCCTCTTCTTCTCGTTCTCTCCCTAATTCTCTACGCGTGTTCCGCCCATGATGATGATGATCATCATCATCAGTTTTCATCACCGTAGAGAACTCTCTCAACCATCGTCGGAGGTACCCCGCCGCAGTGTCACCCGCCGCTGTCTCGCCTCGAGTCGCCACCACCGGTTCTCTGCACGCTCTCACGTCTCTTGTATCCCCTTCCATCCAGAAACCCCCCGCACCACCCGCACAAGGCACCGCCCGCGTCAACAACCCAGCATCAGCACCCGCACCGGCACCAGGATCAGCAAACCCGGGCCAGGAACGAGGGGAAGGGCTCAATGGGCTGCCCGTGGTGTTGGCCCCTGACTGACCCCGGTGGAGGGCCCGCCGTGTCTTGGCAGAGGGGCCGTTTTGGCAGGGAACATATGCAAGTCGGGTGACACGGGAAGAAGCCTGCTGGCGCCATCGGCCTGCATTCCCTTGTGCGACTCCCCCGTGGCTGATGCCGGTGGTTTCTGCGATGCCGGTGGTCGTCGTCGTACCGGCCTAGTTGTGGTGGTGGTGGGGGGAGGGGGGAGGGGAGGACATCTTGGCCTTGAGGGTCATGGCGGTCGTGTGTCTGGTTCGTAACGCTCGTCCTCCTCGACCTGCACCCGCAGCCCAGAACGGTTTGATCTCCTCTGCATGCTCAACGTCTCGATCGCAAAGTCTCCGAGATTGCTGCCCCTCCATTCTTCTTCCTTGCCTCCCTGGTCCTCTTCTCTTATCTCATTCCCAGAATACTCCCTTTCCTGTTCTTCTTCCCCCCTCGCCTGACCGGTGGCAGGCCATTGTCGCTGTATTCGTCTTCCTTCTTCCGCGAACCCCCTCTTCTTTGGTTTTCCTTCGTACTCCCTCGGTATTCCTCCCTCCCCTTTGTTCTTCTTCGTTACTTTTCCCCCCTCCTTGCCGCCCTCGCATCCCTGGCTTCGTCGTCCATCATCGTCCCGCACCTGTGCCACCCATCGTTGCCGTGACCCTCTTCGGGGGCATCCTCACGAGCCGCGGCACGCCCACTAGACCACGCAAGAAAGACATCCATGATCCCGAGATGGCATCAACCGCCCAGGTCGAGCAGTGCGAGAATCCGTCTCTGCCCCAAAGCCTCGCGTCACAAAGACTACCTCAAGCAAGAGGAGAAAAGCGAAGCCACAATCTTCACAACCCTGATTCTCCTCCAAGACCGAAACCACCCTTTACTGCGCAAAGAAGAAGCGGGGTTCCATTTCCTCCCGTACAGCTACTGCTGCCTCAATTTCCTGCAGGGATAGTCATGACATTCTCCCGCCCCCGGTCAAGACGCCGAGAACCTCCCCTCCGCTTCCCGCGAGGAACAGAAAAGTTGACATGTCTGGCAGCAAAGATGTCCCATGCACACGGTGCAAACAATCATCCATCCCAATATCAACGGGCAGCACACGCTGTCTCCGAAATGATCCGGGCAGGGGGAGAAGGGAGGGAGGCAGCGGGGGGGGGAACCGGCCCTTGACAGCCGAGGATGCGCCCTTCGGAGCACATGGTATCCTGCTCAAGGTCCACATGTCAATCAATCTTCGACTTCATCGCAGGAAAAACTGCTCCTTCTCTGGAAGAAAGGAAAAAGATGGCCCGGGTTTGACTCACCCTTCCATGCCGCCCTTCACAGGGAGGAGAAAGCCGTGATTTCTCGCCGAGCATCCTCAATATCGTCGGTGAGCATCCTAGACCTCGTCGCACTGCTTGCTTCCCATATTTACGAACCCCCCCCCTATCCTTGGCATCACATGTCTCCCCCCCTCCCCTCCCTTTGGCCCCGAACGCCTCCTGTCTTTCTTCACCGGCACGCCCCACTGACAGCGTTCTGTCGTTCCACATGCCCTTCGCGAAGCGCCGTATACGCACGGTACAGTAAAGTCCCCTCTCTCCTTGTAGCTGCCCCTTGGCAGACACACGGGACGTTGTCTTTTCTTCCCTCGTCGTTCTTCCCCAGCTGACACACGGTACGGTATGTCTCCTACGTCCTCGTTGCCTGTCCCTTGGCTCATCCTCAGACAAGCCCCCCAGGGCGCGTGAGGCTCGATGCGTCGGCTGCACAGAACACAGAGCACAGAGCACAGAACAAAGACAAAGGACAAAGACAAAGGACACAAAGACACAGAGACACGGAGACACAGGGACACAGAAAGAACAGGAGACACGGGAGACGGGAGTCGAAAGACGGGACACAGAGCACAGAACACAGAACGCGGGACACAGAGCGCAGGAAGCAAGACACAGGGAACAGGGCGCGGGAAGAGTCGATGGGCCCGTGACCATTACCCCGGGACATCCTCCAGTCCTGCACGCAAGTCTCCGTGAGCTGACAACGCGAGAGATGCCCGTCGCCGCGTTGGAGGCCTGCATCCCGCATGCACGGGAAACCCCCCGTTCGCAGCGGAGCAAGGCCTGACTCCTTACTTCGAACCATGCTCTTCTTTCTCCCCCCTTCTTGGTTCTTTCCCGAAGGACAACGGCCTTTTCTCTGTTCGCCTTTTGCAATCGGACGACGGCCATGCTTCCCTCTCCCAATCCTCCCCGAACGGCCTCATCATTCCTCCATCACGTTTCTTCCTTCTCAAACGGCAACGGCCATCCATTTGGCGCCTCTCCCAGCCCATACACATCGGCTCATCGACAGGCCAAGCTCCCACCTGCCAACCCTTTGCCCCTGTCTCTTCCCCGAGCGCACGCGGCAACGGATAAGCGAAACAACGGCCTCGAGGGGGGAACGCTGCCACGTCCAGGTCCGTGACCTTGAGCAATGGACGACTCAATGCGATGCAATGCAATGCAGTCGAGTGCCTGCAGCGGTGATCGCACAGCAATGGACGAGGACCAGTAGGCACGCCCTCTCCTCCGTTCTCCGCACGTACCGCACGAGTGAGTACGAGTACGAGTACGAATAGGTACGAGTGTCTGGAGTCGTATGTAAGGGATGAATGAGAAATGAGGGGCCAACAGAGCCATCCGGGCTATGATCATCATGCCAGGACGAGCAGGCGATGCTCGGGATGCGTCGGGAAGATCTCGAAGAGTGCGGAGCATGGAGGGAGCACTTCCACTTGTGCTCGTAGTTGTCGGGTCTCTGGGGTCCCCGCGATTCTCATTCTCCCGACTGGGCAGTTTCTTCGGATGGCTTCTTCGAGACATGTCCGAGGACTTCCATTGGAAGCGAGCCATGCGTGTCCGAATCTCCAAGCTCATGATGGTCTTCTTGGTGGCAAGTGCGGAGTCGATCGACGCAAGATTGGTCGTCCGCAGTGCGCCCTCCATACATATGCGATCCCTACCGTAACATCCGCCGAAAGGTTGATGGGGCACTTTCGAGACGAGATGGGGACACTCGGTTTCCCGCACTCTGTAGTGGATCGTACTCGTATCATCTGCGCACAAGTCGTCGTCACCATCGCGATGTCCCGGAGGCACAGCTGATGGATGGCACGTTAGTAAACAAGGTCCGGTGAATACTCGTACAAGTATTGTGCCAAACGTACGAAGCCAACTTCGCACAGGGCATACACTCCGTCGTCGCTCAGATTGTTGGATCCCGTCGTATCCGTGGAAGTGCGGAGTACTGGCATGCCGTACCGGTCAGAGAGCACCTGAAATGACCGACCAGGCGTGTGTGTGTGTGTGTGTGTGTGTGTGTGTACTCCGTACTGGTGCTCGTATGTGTGTGTGTGTGCGGATGGGTGTGGGTGGTGGTATTCAGGGAAGCGGTTGGACTGTCAAAGGCCGTCCGACATGCAGTGCAATATCGGGTTTCTTGAGCAGCCTACCACCTGGTGGGACAATCATCAACTGCGAGGCAATCCCGGATATTGCGTGGTGAGAGACAGGCAGATAGACCGAGAGGCAGGCAGATAGACAGACAGACAGGCAGATAGACAGGCAGACAGGTCGACAGGCAGACAGGCAGACAGACAGGCAGACAGCGGATGGCCCCGAGACGCTTGACAGCTCTGTCGCTCGCCACCACGCGCCGGCCTCCCGTCGACTCGAGGAAACTCCAAGAATGGCGGGCCGGGAGGAGCAGGTCTCACTCCGTACCAGGACCTGGAACCCGGCGGCAGTGAGGCAGGGACGTGCCTGTTCTCTCCCTCCCGCCAGGCCCTGATGCTCGCAGCCAGGCAATGCCCCAGCGCCAGCACTCTCGCGAGCTCTCGGCGGCCAGGAAACATCCCTCTCAGAGCGACGAAACGGGACACCATCTCGTGCTCCTCTCCCGGCTCCAGACCAAGTCAGGAGTACGGAGTACACCGCACTGTCTGTGCGGGGAACAGAGGACGGAGTACCTGTACTCGTGCAATACGAGCTGTCGTCCGGTGAGCCCCCAACGGCCGGCGATCAGGTCCCCGCAGCAGAAGATCACGGAGCGGCGCACGGAGTACCCCGTATCGAGGACGGAGTGCTCCGTGCTCCGTCTAGAGAGCAGGGAGCTCTCCGTACTCGAACGAGTATCCGCGCAGCGATAGATCAGGAACCTGCGGCTGGGCAAGCGGAGCGCCAGTGGCTTGAAGCCAAATAGACGATGCCTTGACCGCCCGCCATTGGCGGTCGTCGTCCTCGTCGTCCTCGTCGTCCTCCTTTCTCGTCGTTTTGGGACGAGTACGAGTTGCAATAGTCGGCGTCCTCGTCGTCTCTCAAGATCCCGCCTGGGCAGGTAGCATCTTCGCCTCGAAAGCATGCTCACCCCAGACACGGAGTACTGGTAGACGCAGCACGGCGCATCGCCCCTCTTGCCGTCGTCGCCCCTCCCTTCCTCGGCGGCCCGGGGTTAAGATGGATGGCCTGCGAGATTGGCAGGCAGACGGACCGGCCATCTTTGTTAGAGTTTGTCGGGAATTGGACCGACCAGGACTCATGACTCGAGCCGTGACAGCCGCGAGTACGGAGTATCAGACGAAGACAATCCTGCCCTGCGGGGAGAGAGCTTCGGAAGACGATTCGAGCGATGAAATGTCCACCGTTTCAATCCTAGAGCTCTGCAGTGCCAATAGATCCGCCGTCTACGTGCTCGGTGCCCCTCGAGCCGTTGATGGTGCCTGCGGGAGGTCTGAGAGGAAGCCAACCACCGACCTGATCCAGAGTAGTACGGAGTACGGAATATGCTCATCCACCTCTTGCCCCATCCTCGCCACCCCCCCCCTCCCCCCATTCCACTCGAGTCAGCGGGCGCAGGTATCCGGATTGGATCAACTCGTACGAGTACCAGTACGTGTACGGAGTACGACGTACTCGTACCGTCAGCAATGGATCTAAAGATAGATAGATTCAATGGCCGGCACTAGAGGGCAAGCAGACATGGATCCGCGATGAATGGATGCGCTCCGTCCGCACGGAGTACTCCACACAGGTAGCGGTGCCATGGAGATGCTTCCGCAGTGTGACAGAGCGCCTCCGCCCGAGGTACGGAGTACGGAGAACGCAGTACTCGGTGACTGTCCAGCCCTGCGGCCCTTCTCCTTCTTGTGCCCCCGTGTTGTTGTTGTTGTTGTTTGTTGTCGATGCCGGGCGAAAGGTCCACGAGTCCAATACCGTGAAGAGGGTCCAGTACTCCGTACTTTGCGCTCCGAACTCTGCGGCGACATGACCTATGAACGCGAGCATGCTGAGCCGAGTGGTCCACGAGTACGGAGTACAGAAAGGAGGCCAGAATCCTCTTCCCTCCCTCCCTTCGCCCTCCCCTGAACCGTGTGCCCTGCCGTGAGCCGTGTGGTAATCAAACTTTAAATGTGCGCCATCGACCTCGTCCGCCCGTTCTCGCGCAGCACGACGACGAATTGCTCCGTACGGAGCACAGTAGATCTCCGGGACGGGTGGGGGGAGAAGGGGAGATTTTGGGTCCGCAGAGATGCCGCAACGCGAGTGACCAGTATCTCGTGTTCAAGGTCGGGGCCAGAGCGATGCCTGAGATGGTAGCTTTCTGTCTACCAACTCCGTACTCCGTATATGTACTCCGTACTCCGTAGTAGCTCCTGCGTTAGCTCTGGTATGTACGAGTACTGTGCGATATCGTTCTTGACAGTCCTGCGTACATATACTCCGTACTCCGTACGAGTACGAGTACGAGCGCTCCGGCTTGAACATCGTACTTCGTACATGATGCAGGCGTGTGAAGGCGCATGTGCATCCAGACGAGGACGCTGCACAATGCGACGACATGTGCCATGCCTTCTCTATAGGTGTACGAAGTACTCCGTACTCCTGAACTTTGTGCTTCGTGCTGCAAAGCACTTCAAGGAGGCCATCCTGCCAATGGCAAACTCGACATCTTCCAGGGGAATCGCCATGGTCGTAATGCTCCTGACATGATACTGAATGGTGCCAGAGCAGGCCCGCACACCGGTGCGATGTTGGTCAAGTGTCGTCGTCCTCCGTACTCCGTGCTTCCAAGTCGTACGACACTCCGGTGCGCCTCAAGACCAGGCGTAGTCTCCGAGTCCGTACCGAGTACGGAGTACTCCGTACCCCGTACAGAGTCCGGGGCACCGAACCCTCCATGCCGATCTTCGAGTTCGAGAGAAAACCTCTCCAGATGATGCCCATGACCGTCAGGGCATATGGACTCCGTGGCGGGGACGGAGTACTCTGTACTCCGTGCTCCGTACTCCGTATGTCTCTCTCCATTCGGAGCACTCTGTTCGGGGCACGGAGTACGGGGAGCGTAGGTCAAAGTTGTCCGGACTCTCGCATCGTTGTGCAGACCGTAGTGTATGTACTCCGTACAAACGGAGTACAGGATACTGCATACAGACATCGCACCGATATCCGGGTTTCAAGGCTCCGGCGCATGTCTGAGGGCAGAGGGCAGTCCTCGCCCGGTATCTGGTACCCTCGCGATTGCCGTCAGCTATACGGAGCACGGAGTAACTCTGTAGCCAGGCTCCTGGTGGGACGGCCGAGCAACGCCGTCTGTACTCCGTACTCTGCAAAAGCTCCGAGAATCGCCCTGTCAGCTTCTAGAGGACGGAGTCCTCCGTCTCGAGCCGGTGCATCGTGGTACTCGTCTATCCGTGACCGAGTCAATGAGAATGGTGCCGGCAGAATAGATTGATCTTGGGGCAAGAAATTGAGCACGGTGCTTCGTACGCCGTACGGCGCCTGTGCTGTCTCGGCGCGGCACAGTACGAGTACGACCTCGCGGCAATCGTTGCGAGTCTCCCCACACCTTGAGCTTTCCGAACGCCGCCATCGAGAAGTCTCCTGCCGCGGTCTGTCTCTGCCCGACACCTGGAGAGCGGGCTGTGGTGAAGCATGGCGTCAACGCTGCACCCTGACGCGACCGGAGATGCAAGGGGGGGATGTCGACACTCGGATCACGGACGATCGACGGGGGGATTGGTACGGAGTACTCCGTACTGGTACAAGTACGGAGGAGTCCGTGATGCTCTGCGTCCCCAAATTGCGCCTTGGACTCCGTTGAGAACCCGGAGTTATCCATTCTTGTCTCTTCGAGGCTGAATCGCGATGTGTCCTCATGAAAACCGTGCGGGTATCGTCTGTATGTACGGAGTGTAGTACGGGCGTTTGTCAAGGCGAGGCTGGTGCTGCTGCTGGCGCTACGGAGGATGGGCCGAATGCTGCTGGGTTCCAGATCTGTTAGCCCGAGCTCCCGATGCCACTGATGTAGGGCCTAGCACGGAGTACTCCATACTCGTCCTCGTACGAGCACTGAAACTTCCCGCCAGAGAGAACTTGGACTTGCCGGTAACGTACGAGTATGTACGGAGTACTCCGTAGGTGCTCCACTGAGCACACTCTCTGCACCGAATGGGATCGTGAGGAGGGAGAACGAGACGGTAATTTTGGCCTTGCAGATCCGCAGACGCCGGCCTGACATTGATTGGGACCCCCTCCCCACGCGTCTCTGGATCCTCCCGGGGCCCCCCTTTCACGACTTCGGCCGCCAGGGACCGCAGCCAGGCCCGATGGGCTGTTTCACGCCGCCTTCCACGATCCACCCTGAAGCTTCGATAGCAGAAGCTTTGGACGCCCGGAACGGCACGGTGACGGACCAAGTCATTCGATTCGATGACATTTGATTGCGGCCGACGCGCCGATGAGATTGATGGATGATGGGTGATGAGCAAGATGATTATGATGATTAGGATGATTGGGATGATTGGGATGATGACGATGAGCCCGCGGAGGAATCGAGATTGATTTGATTGATGGAGATGTACTCCGTACGGAGTAGGGAGAGAGAGAGGGAGGGAGAGGGAGCGAGGAAGCTCGGGGGGCCTCGATGCTCAAGGCTGAAGCAAGATTGAAGGTTCAAAGTTGAAGTCGGCCGCGATGATGGAGGTTCAGCGCCTCCGAGACGCGCGGGCTATGCCTCATCGATCGCGCCTGCCTCCCCCCCGTTTCTCACCACGGTGGGGCAGCACAGTAGCAGCACAGTACGGAATTCGGAACTCGTCCTGGGAAGGTGCCGCCCACGGCCCGCGGCCTCGCCAGGGAAGGAGGGATCAAGCATCGAGCCATGAAGCACGAAGCAGGAGGCAGGAGGCACGAAGCAGGAGGCAGGAGGCAGGAGGCATCCTCGTTCCTTTGCAGTGAGCTCCAAGTGCCATGACAAATAGTACTACTAGTAGTACTATTCAGTACTAAGCAGTACGACCAGAGTACGGAGTACAACCTTGAATTTGATCGATCTACTCCATGTGTACTCCGTACGGAGTACGGAGAGCATCGCTGGCATCAAACGATCTGCGAGCAGAGAGCGAGCCTCAAGTTTCATCCATCTCAATGAATCCTCCGTACCTGTACGCGTATGATGGTCCATCACCGCAAGCTGGAGCTCGTACTTGGCAGCCCGTACGAAGTGATCGTACGAGTATAGTACTCCGTAGTACCGAGTAGGTACGGAGTACGGAGTAAAGAAAATGTACGGAGTACCTAGTAGGTCGTATCAGGCAGCCCCATCGTGACCGCAGCGATCCTCGGCCACAACGACCCTCGGCCGCAGCAGGTGCTCGGCAAGCAGTCCTCTGCACCGTTGCAAGTCACAATGCGTCAATGGTGCTCGATGCATGCCGCCTCCACGACTCCAGACAGTGACGCGCTTCTTGACTCTACTCCGTGCCCCGTACTACCTAGTAGGTAGTAGTACTACTAGTAGTACTACTACGGAGTACTATACTAGTAGTACCTAGGTAGTAGTAGGTACTCGCACACTTGTCCAGTCACTCCGTACTGGTAGTACGGAGCACAGGCACTGGCACTGGTGGTCGTATTGCCCAGAGCGGAGATGATGTGATGCTCGAAGCTTGAGTCACTGCCTGTATCAGAGGCACCGGATGAGGTACAGACGGGTATTTAGGGAGTAACCCAGGGCAGTCTGCCCGTACTCGTACTCGCATTCGCACGAAGACGGAGTGCCGTATTTCTCCGACGCTCCTTCCTGGGGCGCTTGCTCTTGCATGCTCGCCCAGTCGTGCCTTCCCTCTCTTGAATCTCGCCAGAGCGCTGGCAACTGCAGTTGGCAGGCACGCGTCCCTCGCTCCTGCACATGCAGCTGCACCTCAGGAGATGCTCGTACTCGCATGTACTCCGTATATAGTCGTAGTACCTACGGAGTACGGAGTACGAGTACTCGGATTGGTCTTTGTGCGTCAATTCCCCTCTCCTCCTTCGAAATTCAAATTCTGCACATCTTCTGCCTCTTTTGCCCCTTCAAGTTCTTCTCCCCCTGCCCACCAACATTCTCTCTCTCGAGTGCCCCCCGAGACGAAGTCCACCATCAATGGTCAAGTCGGATCTACTCCGTATCAGTCTTGCGATCCGCTCTGACTCTGTGCCTCGTTCGAATAGGTACTCCGTACTCATACTGGCACGAGTGTTGTCCAATTCTTCCCCCACCCTCTGCCGTCGCCATCGTGCTCCATCCTTGGAGCTGCGGGCCCTTCATGCCCCTGGCCTTGTCGTGCCGCAGACGTCTTGACCCTGCTCCATCCGCCCATCCAGAGACGTTCGCTTGGCTCCCCTGGGTTCTCTTCCTGGGCCTCCCTCCGTCTCAGAATCCTCGCAACCGGTCTCCGAGCCGTGGGGCGAGCCAGTGCCGCCGGGGTCCCCTCTCTCAGACCCTGGCCCTTGCTCGTGGCATGGGACCCACCAAGCTGCCACGCACGCAGCACTTGCTTGCACTCGCGAGTGAAGGGGAGGGGGGGGAGAAGGGGGGGGGAGAGGGGGGGGGAGCGTGTGAACCGGAAGAGGAGGGGGGGTCCCGTCGGTTGTCAGACTGGTGACGCCTTGACTGCAGAGGAGGTCAATCATGAGCCTTCAACCTGCATCGCTCCTCTTTGTGCTCGTCTCGCGCTAGCCGCACTCGTACGGCGCATCAAGAGCAGCAGAGCTCTGGATCCTCTCTGATGCGAGTACGGAGTACGGAGTACGAGTACAGACATTGGCCCGTACTCGAGCACTCTCAACGGCTCGGCCGGTGGGGAGCTCGGTCTACCAACAAAGGCGGCTCGCCTCCCAGGGCTCCTCTGAGGACCCCAATTCGACAGTGTCTCGATCCCAGCACCAGGTCTGTTCCTTTACGGGCGCGGTCATGATATTGCAGCGCGTTGTGATGTCGTTGACTGACATTTTCTGTCATCTCCGGCCTTCACACACTCGCGCACACACACACACACACACACCAAAAAAAAAAAACCACCGCCCTGACTCCGTCGAGATATTCATGTGTTCATGGGCTGATCCTTGGAGCAGCAGGCATTCGCACGACCTCTTGGGAGGGGTGCCATCACCTGTTTGCGAGGATGTACTCCGTATCAAGGGCCAGGAGCAGTCACTCACTCGAGGATCCAAGACTGTCAGGGATGGAGCTGCTTCAGGTCCTTCATGCATCGACGAAGAGCCATGAACCCCCTCCCCCCTTCCCTCCCTTCCGCCCACCTCCCCCCACCCAGCATATCGATCAGCGATGATATTTTCAGAGCCTCTCGAGCGGCCGAGATCGCCTGAATGGGCATCTCACCCTCTCATCCACGAGTCGTTCCACGCGTCGATAGCCACATGTCTTCGGCCTCGGGAGTGAGCAAGAGCCCCCGGCCGCGTCAAACCAGGCAAGAAGATCAATATATCACATACCACACGCTCTCTCGACTATTTCCCTTTTCGGCACTCTCTCCCGTGCAGCTATCCGTCGATTTGACTCTGGATGCCGAGTACCACTACTCCGTACGGAGTACGGAGCACGGCGTACGAGTACGGGGCGCGGAGTACGAGTGCGAGTACCTCCTGGTTCCTGGTCAGGATGGGGGGAGGGAGGGAGGGATACTCCGTACCCACACCACGCTGGGACGCATGCAAACCTTCATGACACCCCGGGGATTCTCGTCGCATTTCACCACCACGAAACCTGCATGCTTTCTTTTTTTGCCCGCATCCCTGTCTGGGAGTGGGCCATCAAGAACCGTGGATTTGTCGACCTACTGCTGCATCTGCTGCAACTGCTGCTGCTTGTCCGCCACCCCTCTGGAGTCCTCCCTCCACCTCGACAGTAGCTCGGCACTCTGCAGAGCCGACTCCTCCCCCTCCTGATGGGGCATTAGTTTGGAGCTTTCCTTAGTCGGCCATCAACCTCCTCACATCCGCCTCTGGCCATTCAAATCCGTATAAGAAGGTACGCCATCGCCAACGCCATCTCCAACGCCATCTTCAACACCAACGAGAGATGCAATTCATTCGTTCATCTCCTCACAAGGCAACCACCCAATCTTTTGTCGAGAACCGTTTCGGTCCGCATATCTGCCTCTGTCACCTTGGGATTTTTCTCCTCTTCTCCCTTCGTCTTCCTCTTCTTCTTTCTCTCTTTGATCCTCAACATCTTGGTCCTATTTATCCGCTTCGATTCAACTTGACTTCCGTTCTCCGAGCAAACCCTCATCGAATTCATCACCACCCTCAAACATGGCTGTCGTAGCTACCTCCATGCATTTCCCCCACATGCCCCACGGGGCATTGAACAACAATTGTGTACCGAGCAAAGCCTGGCCTAGCAGTCAACCCAGATCCCGACACGAGGCTGCTCCGATTGCCTTGCCCCCCATCTGGCAGGTCATTCCTGAGCTAGATCACCTCACAAGCCCTGCTGAGAAGCTGCCCGCACCCGACCACATCAACAACAAACGCAGGAGAACACTTGAAGAGAAGGAGGACGACGCGGAAGAATTGGCCAGAGCGAAGCAGATTCCTCGAATCTACCAGAGCCCTGAACTGGTGTACCGTCAAGCCACATCCCCTCGGTCTCGACCGGCTCCTCTTGCCACCTCGAAATGGACACCCTCCGGCGTGGCAGAGCCAGCCAGGACGAGAGAAGCCCCGCGGCCCCAGGTCACGCTGCCCAGCCTGTATGCCACCATCAACACGGATGGAGACCGTGCTCGGACTCTTCAGGGACGCCGCGGCAGCCCTGGAGCGGGCGGGCACCTGGGAGCCTACAGCAACTCAGAGCCAGCATACACCTTGGGGGGCTCAGGCTACGAGTTCTCATACCAAGCCTCCAACTGCTGGCACTCGCACCCGACCAGTCCCGTCTGCGGCTACGAGCGACAGACGCCGTTCTCGGCCGGCACCTACCCCATGCACCACCACGAGATGGGACCCTTTGGAGACATGGGAGTCATGGGGACGGGCCCGGACGCCAAGCCGCGCAAGCGGCGCGGAAATCTGCCGAAGGAGACGACGGACAAGCTTCGGGCGTGGTTTGCTAAAAACCTCCGCCACCCATATCCCTCGGAAGAGCAGAAACAGGAGCTCATCCGGCAGACTGGTCTCCAGATGAGTGAGTCTCAGACCTTGGGTCCCTCTTGTTCACGCCAACTCACAGGGCGCATCGCTAACAAAAGATCCCCCTAGACCAAATTGCCAACTGGTTTATCAATGCGCGCAGACGCCACCTTCCGGCCATGTTGGAAGCGGCCCGAAAAGACGACGATGCCCAGAGCATGGGCAACCCAGGCACCATCGGGGCGCACCCGGGAATGCCGTCCTCACTGCCCCCTTCATTAGCCTCATCCCCGAGATCCGAGTGCCACGGCCTGGGTCGGAGGCGGATGAGCAGCGTCAAGAGGGGCAGCGTGTAGACTGGTCCCAGAGCCGAAGCCCGGAAGGAGAAACATCACGCTCGAATTCAAAAGAACAAGACAAAAACTTTACCCGTCTTCTCTTCTCACCCACCCACTTCATGCCCGAGCATGCCGCGCCAGACGAAACGCCAGCATGAATGTTTCAGCGACCATAATCACGACGAAAAGCCATGGTTTTTTTTTCTCCCCCTACCAAAAGATTTTTTTTCTTGATTGTTTTATCACCTGATTTTACTCTTGATACCTCTACGACGGCGTCAAAACTTAAGCGGGTTCTGGAACTCGCTTGTACGATATAGTGTCATGATTTGGGACGCAGACTTTCTAGAGAGTAGGGAGAAAGTGTGTGTGGGGGGAGGGCATTTGTTTCATTGCTTTCCTGGCTCAGGGCCACAGGAGCACCATGGGTGTATTGGGCGTTCAGGGATACATCATGGATGATGGGGCGAGAACATTGGACTCCTGACCACGGGAATGGTTCCAG
Organism: Escovopsis sp. TC; assembly: GCA_003055185.1. Classification (NCBI taxonomy): domain Eukaryota; kingdom Fungi; phylum Ascomycota; class Sordariomycetes; order Hypocreales; family Hypocreaceae; genus Escovopsis; species Escovopsis sp. TC. Next base: position 206,996 of record NIGD01000007.1, read on the forward strand.
GGAGGATGCATTCTCGACTGTATTTTTAGATCTATGGATGGAAAGATAGGGCGTGCGGAAGAGAGGTCACGCAATCCGAAGTGCAGAAGGACCCTTCGAAAGAATGCAAGAAAGGAGTTAAAGCCGCCATCTGTCTACGGAGTGACATGACGCTATCTTGAAATGTCTACGGAGTATGGGCCTTCTCAACGGCGACTGCCACCAGTATATGCTGTGCTACCTGAAGTCCTCCATCCACTTGACACGAGGGAGGGAGTTTGGGGGAGTCGGACTCGTAGATGGTGATCAAGCTGGCGTCAGTTTGGATAGGTCGTCCGAGTACGGGATGATCGGTAGGAGCTCTGCATCCGTCTTGCCGACCCTCCATGCGGGCCATGCGTACATACCATGCGTGAGTGCTCGTCTGGCTGTGCGTAAGTGGACTCCAGGCTTCGATCTCGTCTGCATGGTGAGTACGGAGTACTCCTCGCAGTACTCCGCACTCCGCGCTCATTCCAGACATGAAGGCGGCGAGTGGCATCCGTCCGTACGAGTACCTACGGAGTCTCGAGTTGGAGAGCTTGAGCACAAGTACGGAGTACCAGTACTCATACGGACATGTGTGGAGGTGGAGAGCACGAGCGCGAGGCCGGCCATGTGTGGAGCTGGCGAGGACGGATGCGTGGGGCGCTGGCAAGGACCGGTGAGGGCGGCCGGCGTGCGGGCTCGTCTGCCAATCTCGAGTCGGCGTCGCGATGTCATGCATATCCATTGCATGGGTGGCCCCTCGCTCCACACACACCTCCGGGGGATGCGGCAAGTGTGTCCTCCCTGCGTGGAGGCTTCAAGGTTGTCTACTCCGTGCTCGTACTTTCTGTATTCCGTCCGGCGCACTCCGCGCCCCGTACTCGTACACGTCCTCGTCCTCGTCCTCGTACGAGTGTATATGTCTGTGTTCGTGGGGTCAGGAGTGCGTACTCGTACTTCGTACTTCGTACGGATGGATGGAATGCCGCGGGCTTTTGATGCTGGAGTGCGCTGTGGGGTTGCGGTCTATTTCACCGGGACGGATGGAGAGTCGTGGTCCATTCATCTTGGGGTCTGCCGAGTCTGTACGGAGTACGGGGAGGACGGGATGCTGCGGTTCCTTCGTGCCGGAGGGCACGATGGGTTGCAGCGCTTGCTTCATGCCGGAGAGAATGGATGGAGGGCTGCGGTCCAATAGATCCTGTGAGGAGGCGTGTGGGAGTAGGGGGCGCGGCAACGTTCGATAGGACAACAGCTCCTCATGTCGAATCATCACGAGCAGCCCCTACTCCGTACAATGAGCATAGACAGAAGGATTCCGTACAGGCCGGACGTGCACTTCGATGGGGTCGAACGCTGGCTCCTACCGATAAGTCCGTAGGATTTCACAGAAAGTATGGAGTACTGCATGATGCCATGCACATGCCGATGAGTGCGGACCGCGGGGGACGGACTCCGCGAGAGGGGGGGGGGGGGGGGGGG
>NIGD01000007.1:218747-231400 GCA_003055185.1 Escovopsis sp. TC
GAGGGGGGAGCAGTGCGGAAGGGGGGTGCGTAGGGGGGGGGGCTTCTTGAGTTTTGGGATTCTGTGATACGAGTACTCCGTACGGAGTACTCGTCCCCGTATGAAGTACGTGGAGCATTCGTGCGGGTACACGGAGGAGGTGTGAGATGTATGGAATATAGAGTATGGAGTATGGAGTATGGAGTATGGAATATGGAGTATGGAGTATGGAGTATGAGGTATGGCGTCTAGAGGTTGGAGCACGGAGCACGGAGTACTCCGTATGGTGCTCCGTATATGGAGTATGGTGGTGTTTAGCAAGAGGACGACTCTCTGGCTTTCTGGAGTGTCAGGCATAGAGCATGGCATGTGAAGGACAGAGGAGATTTCGTGGAGTATTGAATATAGGAGATAGAGTGTAAAGGAGGGCCCTCTCTTGCAGCTCGAGACACGATGCCTGAAGTCCGTAGATAGAGTATGGTGTGTAGAGTATAAAGCATAGAGTATGGAGCATAGAGTCTAGAGCATTGTGGAGTATAGAATATGGAGGATGGAGTATGAGGTATGAGGTATAGAGGATGGACACTCCTAGACCGGAGGGTGTCACGAACTGACGGAGCAGGGAGCGCGGTCTTCGAGCATGCAGGATGGTCTTTTAAGAGGGGACTTAGTCGATCCAAGGGGATAGGAGATGTGCTGTGTAAAGATGGTGGTGAATGTGCTCTGCCTGCATCGTGTCCATCTGGATGCCATCTGCGTTCGCAACATAAGAGTGTCCTCATTTGAAGTACGCCCTTTGTGAGTCTAGGTCTTTGCATGCGCCCCGCATATTGAGGATGCCCCGAGAATGGAGGGCATTGGAGATGCCTTGAAAATGTGCTTCAAGTTGATATTGTGTTTGCCCTGGGGGAGGGCTCCGGGCACGCTTCTCTAGATGAGAGTGTAGATTAGGGATGTGGAGTGCGAGAATGTTGAGTAGGGGATTATTGAGCACGGAAAAATAGAGCAAAGCGGAATCCAGTACAGAGAGAAGAAGCATGGGAAAGAAGAGCATAGGCGTATACAGCATAGTGAGTCGGGTGCGAGGTATATCGAATTAGGGGATATTGAGTAAGGGGCATGACAAGGCTTGGGCTTGGAGGATTGCGCTGGGGAGAGGTGTCGTCGATGCGCGGTGTGGTCTGATGGATGCTGACCTGGCGGTTGCTGGCCTGATGGACATTGGTCTGATGAATGCTGGTCTGATGGATGCTGGTTTCTAGGCATGGGCGGGAAAGCCTTTGGAGTGAATCGTCTAGGTATGCGGTTAGGGAAAACTGGTTCTGCAGATATCTGTGGGGAAGCATCCAAGGACGCCGAAGAGAGTGGTCACAGCAAAGTAGGGGGAAAGCAGGGGGGGGAAGGGGGTCATATGGAGATCTACGAAAGGGGAAATCTGAGTGCTCAATAGTAATAGGGGTCATAGCAGAGGTAAAGAGAGGCGGAAAATCGGCCGAGCTTGGGAGAAGGGCGTCACTGAGATTCGATGACAAGGAGGGGGCAGATAGCGAAAAAAAAAAAGGTTGTTGTAGAAGGTCGAAATTAGGACGGGGCCTTCGAGATGTTTGGGTCAAGTACTCCGTAGGGGTGGATAGGGGTGAAGACGACAACGTGAAAATCAACGGAGGATGAAAAAAGCATAGGGGAAAGGCAAATGTTGAGAATGGCATGGACAATAGATGTTGAGAGATAGCGGATGCCAAGACAAATGAGATGCTCTGAAGTTCTTTGATAGAGGCCTGGCAAGAAGAGAGAAAAGAGAGAAGGAGGAGAAGGGGGAGAAGGGGGAGAAGGGGGAGAAGGAGGAGGAGTCATAGAGATCCACAGAAATGGAACCCTTGAGGTCTATTTGAATGCAACTTCGAAAGGCCTGACCGGGCAGCAGACACGCTCCACCGAGACGGCTGATTGCGCTGCGGCAGCCCCTTTTCCGGCTTCTAGCTTCAGACTGCGATGATGCTACTGAGCATCCCACAATTCGTTGCTATGCGACTTTCACTACAACGACTACTACTACTGCTCAGTACTTGGAAGGAATACGTCACCACTCATCATTCAACAGTGCGTGACTACACCACCTTCTGCACTACAATGCGATCCATTTTATATTTGCGCAGTGCGTTGCTACTGAATTCGGGACAGGAGTTGTCGAAGCAGACGGTCGGTGCATTCGCGGCATGCTTATCGCTCAGAGGGGGGGGGGATTGGCGGTGTTGATGCCGGAGATGGATGGATGGAATGAGTTGTGAATGGCTAGGGATAGATATCCATGACTTGTCGTGTATCTAGGTGGATATGATGAGTTGTGAATGGAGATGGACATGGTGAGTTGATTTCAACTAGAGATGGATATGAGGAGTTGTTGATTGATTGGGACCTATGTGGTGATTTGTCCACGGCCACAGATGGACATGAGTCTGGGTCAGTGACTACAGGAGGCAAGGCACAGGAGGCCAACGCCGCTTGTGTTGTCAAGACAGAACGATGCCGCCGCACTGGGAGCGTCAGGACGTCGGCGGGGCATGATCATCAATGGTCAGTCGGAATGGATTCAGGTCAGTAACCGGGGGATGGACGCGGTCGGGGCAAGGCTCCATCACGCCCTATAGGAGTCCGGAAGAATTGGGAATCTCGAGGCCTGAGGACAAGGAGAGACATCCTCTCCAACCGCACAAAACGATTCAGTGGCTAGAGGCCGGTGGTCCGCCCATTCCACATGGATCGAATACGACTGAGCCGCTCGGCCAAGACATGTCGACGCGGCTTTGCCACGCCCAGGGGGCCAGGATGGAGGGAGACAGGGTCGGGCCAGAGTGAGTTCTTCCTGCGTTTTGAATGGATGAGCTCTGGCCCTGGGCGTGTTTGCGTCCTCGATGGTCTTTGCGTCCGGAGGTGCCGACGCCTTTCTGTTGTTGGAAGAGAGTTGGGGCACTATCGCTGAGTTGGTCAGGAGTGTCTTCTACCGCTGAGTTGGATTCAATTCGAGGCGCACTTGCTGTCCCCCTCGAAAACACACTCATGGACCCCCTTGAAGGCGCTCGATTCGGTACGGATGTGGACGGGATCTGGCGTAGAGGATTGTGAGTGTGCGATTACGATGATGGTCAAGCATATGCAATAGAAGGAATCATGCAGAAATTGACAATCTCTATGCGAAATAAGCTATCGTCGGAGGTTACGCAGTGGTGTGCGCCTGATCCATGAGCTTCCGATTTTGATCAATATGGTTTACAATCTGCCCCTTTTCCCTCATCATATCCGTGCCTTATACATGGCTCTCTCATGCTATCGTTCCAGTACAGCCATATTCGACCGACTTCTTGATGTCATGGCCCGTCAATGTGTATGTACATGTATCCAAACAATCACCCTTCGAGACCGAAAGCGTCGTTGGCTTCGCTCGGAAAATGGATCCAAAACAATGATTCGATAAAGAAAGTCTTTTTCCGGGAATATGATAAGTATGTAGCAGAATGATTTGAAAACGAATGTCGATGGCCTCGCTTGAGATGATGGTATGTATGAACTGTGAGCGAGCGTCGTTGGCTTCACTCAGAAGTATGCGCGCGACACAACGATTGTGATATCCAAGGTAGATCTCTCCTTCATGCCGGGGTTTTCTCCTCATCAGGGAGTCCCTACGGTTAGAAAAGGAGGAAGGCGCCCGCCAATGCCGCAGCTACCATGGCGCTGGAGAGCGTCGCCGATGACTCCGCCGCGAGGCGCACGGCGGCGCTCTTTCTACTGCCCCGCTGGGAGGGCAGGCCAGAGCGCGCGGGGACGGGGTCCGGGGCGCGCACGGAGGAGGGCAGGGCGGACCCGTTGCGGATCTCGACGACGTCGCCGGTCCCCGTGGCGTTGACGTTGCTCTGCGCCATGGAGACCTCGTTGTTGTCGAGGTCGTAGACGACGTAGGCGCTGCGCAGGAAGGTGTCTCCGAGGACGGTGGTCGAGCCGCCGCTGGGGGCGATGCCGAAGAGGCAGGTGGGCTGGTTGACGCCACCCTCGGTGCTGGTGGTGTTGCCGAGGGCGATGACGAACTCGCGCATGGGCACCTCGATGGATGAGGGGCTGCTGAAGTTGAAGACGAGCGATGAGCTCGTGTCGTTGGCGGCGTCGCAGTCGATGAGCCCAATGCCCTGGCTGTCGAGCGTGACATTGGCCTGGTCGAAGATGTCGGAGACGACGTCGTCCGGGAGATACGTCAGGGAGGTGCCCGAGTCGAGGAGCACCGCGAGCGCCATGTCCGACCCGCCGAGCTGCTGCGAGCCCATGCTGAGGCCCGTCATGGTGACGAAGAAGGCCGTGTAGGACGAGCGCGAGGCGCGCTGGACGGGCAGCGTGACGAGGTCCCCGCGGAAGCGAGAGGTGTCGACGCCGCCGAACAGCAGCCGGCCCGTGTTGGACTCGAGGTCGTCGAGCCACAGGCTGTAGACGTTGGCCGAGATGAAGCCCTGCGAGACCAGCGCGATCGGTAGGTTATTGTACGGGCTGAACGCGGGCCGGCCCGCCTGCACCTCGTTGGACGCGTACCCGATCCCGAGGATGTTCTGGTCCGCCGAGCTGACGTATCCGACGCCGAACTGGAGGTTGTCGACGTTCGCCCCGGGCAGCCGCACGGTATCGCTCACGTAGTCCCCGGACGCACCGCTACCGTCGGCGTACGAGATGTTGAACAGGCTGTTGAGGTATCGGTACGACGAGGACTCGTTGGCCGAGTACGTCCCTGTGTACGAACACGGGTCCTGCCGCGAGCTGCAGAACCTCGAGTCCGGCGTGTTGACCCACAGGTCGCTGCTCCCCGTGTCGACGTGCAGCCGCACCGCCTGAGGAGGTGTCCCGACGGACGCGTTCAGGAGGTAGAGCGTCTGGTAATTCTCCACCGTCAAGTCCAGGGTCTCGCGCTTCCGCAGCCGCCTCCGGTCATGCTCGACCGGATCCTCGATATCGCTGCGCCGCAGATCGAAGCCGAGGACTTTGGGTGGTGCCTCATCACTGCCGTGCTGGTGATCCAGGGCGATGACGGAGCAAGTCGCGGCCAATGCCAGCCAGGCAGTCGTCGCGGTCGATCTCATGATGTCCAATTCCCTCTTCGGCCTTCCCCCCTTGCCACAACTGTTGTCATCAAGCGAAGACAGGTCTTTGTCCCCGGACCAGAAGCGAACCGCAAGGTGTTGCCGTCGGTTTTGAGATGCCGGGCGTGATTCACCCCTGAGCTTCCAGGGACAAGATTGCTCGAAGAAGTGGTCGAAGAGGTTCCTGTTCAGCAGACACTCCTGGTTCTTTGAAGCTCCTTCTAGGGCAAGGAGAAAAGGGAGAGGGGAAGTCTGCCGAAATCAAGCCAACGGTGGACATATATGATGCCCATGGAGGTCGAAGAATGATGTCTTCTCGTCCTCGATAGTCCGTCCTCGCAGGACTCGGACCGCCGGTAGCCAGATCGTGGCCGCAGACATGATTGGTGATGACGTTGCCTGGGGTTCCGCACGAAGCTATCCTCAGCGAGAAGCGCATCCCCATAACGGTCAGAAGCTCGGGGTTGAGAGAAGGAGAAGCTCTCCCCGCGATGACGTTGCCATTGCTCCCCCACTTCCCACTGCCGCCGGGCAAGCAGCATTCCTTCCATCCTCCCGCGCGCCGTCCTGCTCCCGCGATTCCAAGAATCAATCCAGAAGCATTCCGCGCGAGCAGAACACATGTATTTCCTCTCTTGCTCTAGCTCCTTTTCTCTCTCTCTCTGCGTGTGTGTGCCATCTTCTTCTTTCCCTCGTCTTGTTGCTCATCTTCAGCCAGCCCGACGGCATCCTTCATGTGTCATACCCTGATCACAACTCCGCTCGCAAGCCTTTGCTTCACCTCTGCGCCCAGCCAAAGAGCTCGAGAGCAACGACTCGCCCAAGCAAAGGTAGATTGGGGGTCAATAGAGAGCGGGATCGAAGAAAGGGGGTGGGGCCCACGCGTCCAGAGCCCGATCAATGGACAGCTCCATAGCCCTCCATAGCCCCAGCAGAGCCAACGCACTGGCGTCGGTGTGCAAGCGCCGGCACTGGCGGGGCAGAGCGGGCCGGACCCATGGAAGCGGTTCGGGTCTTGGACCATCGGCGCCCCACAATGCCGGCACCGCGCGCTATGGAGCGATCCATGACCTCCGCCGTGCTAGACGCATAGCGTACGGAGATAGAGGGTCGGCGCCGGACTGGCCTTGTCTTCGTGCTCGCGCTCGTACGAGAAGCGGGCACTGGGACTGGAACGCTCATGACGGGCAGGCACATGATCGGCATGCTGCCGCGAGACACTCCCTGGCCCGCACGGCGGCGATTCGGTGGGTCGCCGACTCCTCTGTCGATGCCCTCGGCCCCGATGAGAGCTCTTCGGTCGGATGTGATATGCAGTGTGGGCATGCGAATCGGGGCAATGGCGAGATGCAAGATGGGAGATGGGAGATGGGAGATGCGAGGTGCGAGATGCGAGGTGCGAGATGCAAACCGTGCACGTGGCCTCGACTTCATCTCGGGCTCCTGCCCGTTTCCAAAGACTGGCATCGTCGGCCGCGCCTTCCGCTTCGTTCTCCGGCCCGTCCGCGGTTTAAGCGTCTCCTTCCTTAAGATGTTCGAGTAGCATCGCGGTCGTGCCTCCCCATTCCATCCTCCCCTCTCAAGCCGAGCCCCCGCTGCTTACATAATGCCAAACCTCCTCCTGACGTCCTCCGCTTCCTCCTCCTTGCCCTTTTCTCTCTCTTCCATTCCAACCGCATCTTCAGCTTCGAATCCCTTTCCCATTCTCGTCTGTTTCGCGATCGCTAGCCCGATCTCGTGTACTTGGAATCATCGACAGCCTTATTGACCTTGTGAACCTTGCCGCTTGTTCCGCATTCTCTGGCAGCTCCAACTCATCAGCTGCATTCCTCACCTCTCCTTTCGCTCCATCAGACCCGAAATCTCCCTCTGGCATCATGTCCGGTCTTCATGGCGCCCAAGTCCTTGCCCGGTATCACGAGCGGTCTCCATCAATCGAAGCGCTCGACAGCTAAAGAAGTTTCCTGCAGTCAGGACATCCCATCCGCAGAGCTTGACAGAAGCAGCCCGGGATCACTACGAGACCTGTGAAGCAGGGACTTTCTGCAAGTGCTCGCCATAGTCCATCAACAGAATACAACTCCTGAGCTCCAGTCTGCGAGCAAAACCATCCAAATGGCCAGACACAATACATGCACATACTCCAAGGAGGACCTCCTGACCTCAATTAATCATCTCCTCGTAGCCATCAATCGCGCTTCGTCAAGCAGATCTCCTTTCAAAAATTCACAGACCCAGGCCACCCCCGCCCTGCGCCGCGCTCTTGTCGAAAAGGGGGGCAGAATCGCAGTCCTCGCAAAAGAACTAGGAAAAGTCAAACGATAGATTGCTTCGCTTCAGGCATGCATACACGCAAGAAAGAAATCATCAAACCATCAAAATCGCTAGCACATTTCCCCCTCTGCCCTTTCAATCGCAGCAAAACCGACGCTCGTCTCCGTTCCTCCTCCCCCCTGGTCCCCCTCCTTCCACGAGATCTGTTCCAAACCTGTACCTTGGCCTTGAGTCCAATCCCTCCATCTGACTCATTCAAGAACGACCTCTCCTTTGGGGGCCTTTCCATCAACGATCTCTTCTCGTTCTAAGCTTCTTTGACCCGACTCATCCTCAGAGCGCGGAATTACAAGAAGGAGAAGTACGGAGTAGAAGAGTGACGAAACGAAAGTAAAGAGAAAGAAGAGTAGGTGCGAGTAAGAGGACGGAGGTGGAGAGGAGAGTATATGTTGGTGCCGTGGAAAGCAATCATGTGATCGGAGCAAGGAAGTCAGTGAGGATGAGGTCATCCGCGCTAGGCCTCAAATTGTGATCCAGCTCAAACGTCTGGTTCAAGAAGGACTTGGCGTCCTCGCTCGCGTGCTCGGGGATCGTAGGCGTGGCCTTGCCCCCGCCAATCTTGAAAATGGCCTGCAGCTGGCTGCAGTCCGGGAACGGGTGCGAGCCCGTCATCATCTCCACCACGAGGCACCCGAGGGACCAGATGTCCGCCTTGCGCGTGTACGACGTCTGCTTGACGACCTCGGGTGCCATCCAGAAGACGGACCCCTGCAACGACGGGCGGTGCTTGTTGTTGTTCGCCCCGTTGAGGATGTTGGACGCCTCGAGCTTCTTCGAGATGCCGAAGTCGGAGATCTTGATCGTGCCCTTGTTGTCCACGAGGATGTTGGCGCCCTTGATGTCGCGGTGGATGATATCCCGGTTGTGCAGGTACGAGAGGCCCTCGAGTATCTGGCGCACGAAGCTGCGCACGAGCGGCTCCGGCAGCGCACCGTACGAGTTGAGCATGGTCTGGACGGAGCCGCCGGGGACGTACTCGAGGAAAATGTTGAGATGCTCGTTCGAAGAGCTGCAGCCGAGGTACTGCACGATGTTGGGGTGCCGCAGCTCGCGCAGGAGCCCGATCTCGCGCTTGAGCGCGTCGATCATGCTTTTCTTGCGGTTGTCGCTTTGACTGTTGGCCCCGGGGGCCGGCATCTCGACCTGCTTTACCGCCAGGAGCTCTCCGGTGACGGCGTGGAGGGCCAGGTAGACGCAGCCAAAGGATCCCTGGCCGATTAGGGCGCCCTTCATCCACTTGTTATCATCCCAAGAATCTCCGGCGAGGAAGCTCTCCAGATCCTCGTCCACCTCATCGCCGTCATCGGTGAGGGCCTGCTTCAGGTCCCGGAAAGACCCGGAGCCCGTCGAGCCGTCTACGTCGTAGTACGTGGTCGTCGTTGTGTTGCCGTCTGGGTCGGTGATGCTGACGGCCGCCGTATCACCTGTGCTCTCGGAGAAGGAGACATACGACTTCCGGTCTGGCTCGATAGAAGACTCCTCCTGCAGCGGGTCGAGCATTGACGACGTGACGGAATCCCGGCTGTAGACGGTGGGCGTCCGGATGCTCATGTTGTCGCGCGGCCGGACTCTGGCGATGTGGGCACTTCCACTCAACCACGAGTCGGCTATGGTTGGTATTGGCGGGGCGTCCTGGAAGCTTGAGGCGAAACTGATGCTGCTCGCCACGCTGAGCCGGCTATTGATCTTGCTCAATCGCGACGATCTCATCATGGAGAGCCGGGCTGTCCTGTCGATGTCCTCGCGGGCGTGATCGGGGAAGTAGGAGGTCAAGTCGGACGCGATGAGCTCGCTGGGGGGTCGGAGCCCACCAAACTGACGCAGGCCAACCTTGCGGCGCTGAGGCCGGGCCTCGAGCGAAGAAGGGCTCAAGTCCTTGGCTGCTGGAGGGGGGCCACGAGCCTGGAGCGATATGGGAGACAGGGGCAGTTGGAGCATATCGTTCCACTTCTCTCCCAGCAGCTTCTGCACCTTCAACTGACTCCTCTTATCAACAGTCTCGAGTGCCCGCGCGTGCTTCTGCTGCTCCTCTTCCATGGCGATGGCTGCGGCCCGCTGCAGCTCGGCATCTCCAGGCTCTCCCGCGGGCACCCTCCTAAGAATGAGACGGTTTCTCTCTGGTCGTCGCTGGTCTCTGATGACTCGCCACAGCTCCGTGTCTCCAAGACGACGACACTGGCTCGGATCCGGGTCAATGCCGGTCAAGACCCAGAAGCAGTAATTCCTCTCATGATCCTCACGCAGGTTGAATTTGCGCAGTGTCACGCGCATCACTTCCTCACAGGTATTGCAGTTTGCAATCTTGACGACTTTCGTGACGCCTCCGGTAGAGATGACGCGAATGACATCTTGCCCCTGCGGAAGCCCAGCCATGAGAGAGCCATCGATGCTCGAGTTGTTCCTCCGATGCGTCGGCATCAAGCGATCAGAACGGCCGCCGCCGCTCTGGGCCTGGCTCTGGCCTTGACTCTTGTAGCCTGTGCCCGCAGCATGTCGCTGCCTGAGCCTGACGTCAGACGACTGCAATGGGGAGCTGGGCCGCGAGGAAGGTCTTCCGTGGTCTGCGTAACCCACGGTAAGTGCAGGCGTGGGGATGGATCGGCCCGCGGCCTTGGGCGAGGGGCTCCTTGTCGGAAGGGGGAGGACATCAAGTCCGGCAAAAGAGTCCTGGACACAAAAGATTAGTCGCCTGTTGCCCTGATGTCCTTGGCCCTCTCGGCCGTCTCTCCTTTGTCTCCCCACTCTCATCCTCATGCTCATCCTTCGCATTCTCATCCCTCTGTTTTTTTCCCCTTCCACCGCACGAAACAAGAGTATGGGAGGAGCAAAAGACTGACCCTATTTCTTTTGCGCTGGTTGGCATAGGTCCTGTTCCGCAGCTTCTTGATATTCAGGAAGAGGCGGACCCTGTCGCCGACCTTGTCGATGCCCATCTCCTTGAGGACCTCCTTGTCCATCTCCAGGAGGTTCTCGCCATTGATGTGGTTCTTCCTGAAGATCTTGACATAGTCGGCGCACTGCACGCCGATGAGATACTCGCAGACCTGCTCGACATTCCAATATTTGGCCGATTCGGGGCCGTCGGTGTCGGAGAACTCGGATTCTGTCGGGCTGGGGAAGGACTGTGGTATCCTTCTGGATGTCGGGAGGGCTGAGGACGGCGGATTGGTGACCATGGTGTTTGGCCCGCCGAGACCGGCAGGGAACGGCGAGTTTGACGCAAGCATCGCCATGGGTTCCTCTTCCTATTCTTGGCAGCTATCGTTGTCGTTGTCGTCGTCGTCAACTCTTCGCCGTCGTCTTGATCTTGGCGATTCTGTGGCCTTGTTTCGTTCCTTCTGTATCCCTTCTTGCTTGGCCGATTGGAATGGACCACGGTGGACAAGGGCTTGTGAGAGGGTCAAGGGATCGGGACCGCAGAGGACGAGTGGCGACGGCAATGGCGTTTGCTTTTTATTAGGTATTAAGAGTTGGGCCGACTGTTGTCTGTGCCGATCAGGGGACGATGATGAGCGAGGGTAGATGTAGGGGGCTGCAGAAGGAAAGAAGAAGAAGAAGAAGAGGAACCAAAGATGCGAGACAAAGAAAGAAAAAAAAGCAACCAGGCGATGGAGGCTGTGAAGTCGTGGATCACGATGTACACCGTACACCTTGAACGGTCTCGTCGCCCCAAACACCAGCCTTTGTGCTTTGCTTCAAGTATAGGACCAGCCCAGACAGAGCGCCCGCTTCGGTCTGCGTAATCGGCGCAGCTGTCTCCTCTCGCTCGACGGCCGCAGAACGTCGTGCCTGGCGGCGATGGACTGGTTTTGAAAGAAGTCCAGGGTCAGCGCGAGCCAGGGATCAGAGTGATGTAGGAGAGCCCGGTGAGAAAAAGACGAAGAGGAAGAGGAAAGAGGGCAGAGACAAAAGAAGAGACAAAAGAAAGGAGGGGGGTGAAGGGGTCAAGGGGGATGGGGCGATGGCGGCGGTTTGAGAAGATGGAGACTGACCAAGGCGCCGACGACGGTTGGACTTTGAGATTGGGGGATGAGCAAACGAAACATGTGGTGGCCTCGTACTTCGTATGTCCTCCGTAATCCGTTCCCCGTACCCCAAACTTCAGTCCGTATGCGAGTGCTCGACTTCGTCGTCGAGGAGGAATTGGTGGATGGATAGGTGGATGGATCCAGAGATGGGATTCAGGCCGGACGCCAACAATCCTGGTCTTGGGAAAGGACGGATCGATCTACGGAGACTCCGTATGCGCTCGTGCATCGCAAGGTGGGCGGCCAGGCTTGTTGGACGGGAACTGCCACCTCCTCGTGCGTTTCTGATGCACAACGGGGCTGGTTCGGCGGGGGGGGGAGGTTCCCAACTCTCTCGGGGCAGAGGGAGGGGAGGGAGAGGGGGGGAGGGGGGCAATGGGTTGAAGCTGGAGCCCTGGTTCGTGAGAAGGGCCAGACGCCATCGAGTCAGGGATGTTGATGGAAGAGGCTCCGGCCCAGGCTCGATTGGGATCAAGATTCGGACGGGATTCCGCCACAAAAACGTGCTGTCAACTGGGAGATCCCAGGGGGTCGAGGGGGGGCCACGGGGGTCGTCAATGGCACAACACGCGGTGATCGAGTCGGGCGCTCAGTGGACAGAGGCCACTCTCGAGGCCCCTGTAGCCGCCAGAAGGGCGCCCCGATCGCTGGAAGGGCGGGTGATGGATCCAGGATTGATTGATTGGTGTGGATGTATCCATTGTGGAGGGATTCGGCCCATCCGACGAGCGAGGAACGGCTAACCTGGAGCGGGTCTCCTTGCACCAGCCACAGCCCCGTGGCGCTGATGAAACAACATGAACATGAACGTGAACCATCATCACGACCTCGAGACGATTGCCATCCATGGATGTCTGTTCTTGGTTTGGTGCGTGGTGTACATCAAGTCTTTGAAGGCCGTAGGATCAAATCCAGATGTACGGAGTACTCCGTACGGATTGCGGTGTACGAGTAGCCTCTAGGATTTCAACCGGCTTCCAGATGCCATACTCCACTCAGGCAGCTTGGCCATGTCTCTCTGCCTGCAGAGCGCTGGCCGTGAACGCTCCTGTTCGTCAACGCACCGGGCCAGTCGGAGGATTTGCGCCACCGTCATCCCCCGAAACACGACACGGATCCATCTGGCGCCCAGCAATCGATGTTTCCTCACGACGTCCGCCTCGCACGGCATGTTCTGGCGCTGGTGGGCGACGGGGGG
>NIGD01000007.1:231412-247089 GCA_003055185.1 Escovopsis sp. TC
TGTAGTAGGCTGGCACTTATCACGAACAAGGGGCGTCTGGGGCTGCTTTGAGATTCTCCGTCAGGAGCTCGCGATGCTATTTTGGGCTCCGAGACGGTGGACGGTCCTACCGAGCAATGATGGAACTGGGTGCAGCTGGTCCCACAAGATGCATCCATGCCTCTTCCTACTCGTACGGTCCTCCTACCCCTACTGCCATTACGGAGCACTCGTGCGAGCACAACCTCATCTCGGTCGTGCCAGTACGAGTACTCGCACCGATGAGGAAAGAAACAGACGTGAGATCCACGGGCTTGGGCTGCTTCTAGAAGGTTTGCGGCGCTCCGGATGGCGTCTCTTGTGCTCGCATGGCACCGCATATCCCGTGCTCCGGACCCCGTATCCCAAATTGGTGCTCCAAATGTGATGCGGAGTCCATCTCGTGGACCTCTTCCTGGAGACGGCTGGAAGCGTGTGAAGCAATTTGCAAGGGTAATGGAGGTTGTCGAGAGTTGCTCCAGGATCCTCCGGGGATTTCACCACGAACCGACACGGAGTCGGCGGATGGAATGGAACGCAGATTACTCCGTACATGTAGTGCGAACTCTGGAAGCGAAGTCCATGGGCCTGGTGACATCTTCGCAGACAGCCCGGATCTGAACGGAAACAGCACGAGCACCAAGGAGGGAAGCTGGAGAGAAACAAAGATCCATCCATCCATACTCTTAGGCGTCGTGAAGATGTCGTGGAACTCGAGGTCTGAACCCAGGACAGACGGGAGATAGCAGGTACGAGGCTGGAGCAGTCTTTTACCGCTTGAGAGCCCCTCCATGATGTACATTCCATCTGCGTTCCTTCTGCGTCCGTCGGCGCGGTCCAGACTCGCGATTACATCATCGCCCCCCGAGAGAAATCGGTCTGACTTGAACTTGAACATGTCGTCTCTCCAAAGTCCAAGTCTCTCGCTATCGGGAACACCGCAGGCATAAGCCCACTTTCTGTTACTCCACGACCTCCATCAGAAATCATCCATTCTCCACGTCAACCGGAACCCTTCGAAGCCCCGCCAGATCTCGAAGCCGGAATCCGAGCCTCGCCGGAAGAGGCTGCAGCTCCAATCTCGATCGACCCGAATCGGCATCCTTCCTCTCGGCTCTCGGAAGGCCTGAATTCCTCTTGTTGGAACGGGGAAAGGTGTGCAAGGAACGCACGTTGTTGCCGTCGACTTACTACTCGAGAGGGCCCTCTTCGTCGTCCTCGTCGTTGATTTCCTCTCCCAGGACCCGGTGCTCTCCGGATCAGGGACACAAGACGAGGCGAGACGACACAGCGCGAAGAAGAGAGGGGCATGGTTTCCTGCAGCGTGCAGCTCCTCAGCAGCCTTGTCAAGCCTCGTTCATGGGATACTCCATCGATTCCTCATCATCATTATCACCTTCATCATCAGCATCAGCATCGTCATTTACGACCTACCTCCAGCCATGGCGTCGCCAACGCAGAAGCCGGTCGTGAGCTTCCTGGGGCCTGTTGCATCCTACTCTCATCAGGTACTTGTCCTCTCCAGCGCGGGCAAGAGGGGCACTAAGAGGAGGTGTATGAAAAGAGAAATATGAGAGGAAGAAAGAGGGAGAGAGAGAGAGAGAGAGAGAGAGAGAGAGAGAGGCAAATGGGAAGAAGGGAACAGAGAGCACCGGGAACAGAGTCCCAGCTTCCAAGGGCAGATGGATGAACCGATTGACTCATGACGTTCCGTGTGGTGGCCGTGATTTTTAGGCCGTTCGCCAGGTCTTCCCAGAATCCGATTGGGATCTGCGCCCCGCGTCGACGATTGATGGTCCGTCTTGATCCCGATCCTTTCTGATTTCCTTTCGTGCCATGACCATCATTCACAGGAAGAGGAAGGAGAGAAAAGAGGCAAAGGTGGAGCAAAAGGAAAGAGGATCAAGGATCGACTGCTGACAAGGCCTTCAGACGTCTTCAACCAGGTCCAGGGGGCCGACGTCGACGCGGGCGTAGTCCCCTTCGAAAACTCCACCAACGGCTCCGTCGTCTTCACCCTCGACAATCTCGCCGACCGCAGCGGGCGGTACAAGGACATCGCCGTCCGCGGCGAGATCTTCGTCGACGTCCACCACTGCCTCGTCGGCCACCGGCGCGCCGTGCTCTCCCCCGAGGCTGCCGCCGCCGTGGACAATTTCAACGCCGGCACGCGCACGCCGACGGCCACGGACCCGACGCCCCGCAAGCCGCGCGCCGCGCCCCTCGCCAGCCTCAGGCACGTCACCCGGCTGTACTCGCACCCTCAGGCCTTCGGGCAGTGCAACGCCTTCATCTCGACGTACCTCCGGGGCGTGGAGATCATCGACGTCAGCTCCACGAGCCGCGCCGCCGAGATCGTCGGACAGGACGAGTCGGGCTCGTGGGCCGCCATATCCAGCGAGATGGCGGCCAACCTCGTCGACGGTGTCGACCTGCTTGCGAGGAATATCGAGGACAGGGATGACAACACGACGCGCTTCCTGATCATCGGGAGGAGGAAGAGATCAGCGCGCGGTGGCCCTACCACTACCACCACCACCCTCACTACCACAACTGCTGCTACCGCCAACGACCACGACCACGACCACGAAAACAGGGGGAAGCACGAGGAGAAGCAGGAGGAGGAGGAGGAGGAGGAGGAGGAGGAGGAGGAGGAGCACTGGCGCCTCGTCAACCAGCACCGCGAGCGCGCCTCCTACAAAAGCATGATCTCCGTCACTGTGCCGCACTCCTCGCCCGGCGCGCTCGCCGAGGTCCTCAGCTGCTTCAAGGACAACGACCTCAATCTCACCAGCATCAACAGCCGGCCCAGCCTTCTCCAGCCCTTCCAGTACGTCTTCATCGTCGAGTTCGAGGGCCACCAGGACCACGACCCAGACGGCAGGGTCAAGTCCACCCTCGACAAGATCGGCCACGTCGCACAGAGCTGGCGGCTGCTCGGCAGCTGGGAGAGGTACAGGTGATTTGCGAGTTCAGGAACCCATGCGGCCGAAAGAAGAAACCACCACAAAGACCTAGAAACAGGGAACCACACACTCACACACTCGCACACACACTCACACACACACTCAAACACAAAAAAAGACACAACAAAAGATACAGAAATCCACAGAACCAAGACCCAAAAAGGGGAATGGGAATCCGAGCCAAAAGGACAATGCATGTCTGCATGAACCCACCACCTTGCAAGCCGATCTTCTTCTCCCCTCCCCCTCCCCTCTTCCACCTCCCAAGTGCCGCGCCGATCCTTCTGCTTTGAGACAAGAGGATCCGGAAAAAATCGCACATCCTTCCTATTCCTCCCCTTCTATCGAAAGGTTGCATCCATGGATGCCACCGCACATGTCATATATGTCATATACGAGCGCCTCCTCCGCCGTACTCGTACTCGTCCCGGGGAGTAGCACTGGCACCCGTCGACCCTTTCCAGGTTTTCCCATTCCTGATCCTTCCTCCCCCGCTTGCCTCCCCTTACATGACCTGTCAGGCCGCGAACGGGAGCGATCTTCCAGCCGGACTCCTTTCTTCCTCCTTCGATTCGGACGTTTGCCTCCATGTGTTCAGTACTCCATTAGTGGTAGTATCCACGTTGCGTAGACATCTAGATGTACTGATATGTACTACAGTAGTATGTGTCAACGAAAGGACCGACGTGCCGTTCAATCCCAACTTCCACGCCAACTTTCTTAGTGTCCCGCCGACGGCCCGCCCCTTTTCGGCATCCTCTTCCCAATTCGTCCCCGATGCCCCTCTGAACCCACGTCTTCCCACGCCGTCTATCGCTACCAATAGATCTCTAGCTTGCGGTCATGGAGCTGTCATAGCTGGATCCGAGGGACCTCCTCATCCGCGCAACGCCTGCCACCTGCTACTTTCTCTTTTCAACCCGTAGATCTCAGGCACGAGCCGTACCTGCGCTGCGGAAGCGTTTGGAAAGAATCCATGGCCGCAACGTCCCCACCCCACCCCCCTTCGGCATGCCTGGAAGAGGGGGGAATGTCGGACTTCTCGTTCCTGAGCGTGCCTACGAGTACGGAGTATGTCGGGGAGCATTCCCACGCCTCCTCGCCTGGGGGATCAATGGAATGGCCCCCGACAAAGATCTCGGCTAGGATATGCTGTTGCCTTTAAATTAGGTACTATAGTAGTGGTAGATGCCTCGCTCTGTATCTTCCTTCTTGTTCCTCTTTTCCTCCTTCTTCCCCTTCCCCTTTCCCCCCTTCCTCCTTCTCGATCTATCCGCCTTCTTGCATAGATATGTGATGCTTTGATATCTCTTTTTCCTTCAGCTGTTTGACTTGGATCACTCCTATCTTCTCCGAGCCCCTCTTTCTCCCTCTTTCTCCCTCTTTCCCCTTCTCTCCCCTCCTTCGCTAGGCCTGTATACAGAAAAGGAGCGCCGCCGACGGTCTCGTTATCCCTCGAAGCTGCTGTTGCAAACCTCATACAAAACTCGGGCGAACCAACCCTACATCTTTCTCCTTCTTTTTCTCATTCTTGAGCGCGATCGTTCCATCGTCGTTCCAGCATGTCTCACGAACCAGTCATCGTCTTCACCCACCCTCGGGCTTGCTCGACGGCCTTTGAAAGGGTCTGTCCTCCTCGTCTTCCCTCCTGATACCACGAGCCAACTGGCCCCCCTCTCTTCCCCTCCCTTCCATCCTTCCCTGACCAGCTCCTACAGCCCCCTTTTCCCCAAGCCAATCCCTGACACCATACGTACAGGTCTTCATGAATCGCCGCGATACTCTCCACACGTTCCACGAGCCCTTCGGCGATGCCTGGCATTATGGCCCGGAGAAGCTCGGCGAGCGTTTTCTCAACGATACGGCCGGCTGCGCGGCGTCCGGCGAATCCAGCACGACCTTCAAGGCCATCCTGGACCGCTTCGAGAAAGCTAAAGAACAAGTACGTGATCAGTCCACCACTCTTTCGCCCTGTATCCGATCTCCCATTCACCCGCCTCCTCCCCCCCATTTGCTTCCCCAATATTCCCCCCTCCCCGACTATCCCCTTCAACCCGGGAGAAAAAGGGGGGAAAGCAAAGCAACAAGAAAAGGGGGCAGGCAAGTCCACTAGAACCACCCAACTGATCATCACTTCCGTCTCCCAGGGAAAACGCGTCTTCATCAAAGACATGGCCTACTACCTCTTCGCCCCCAACGGCCACCCCACCACCATCGCCCCCTCCCTCGGCGGCGGCCGCGAGGACTGCAACCCGACCGTCCTCCCGCTCGACGTCCTGCGCGGCCTCAACGTCGCCTTCCTCATCCGCCATCCGCGCCACTCTATCCCCTCCTACTACCGCTGCACCGTCCCCCCGCTCAGCGAGGCCACCGGCTTCCGCGAGTTCATGCCCTCCGAGGCCGGCTACGAGGAGCTTGTCCGCCTGCTCGACTGTCTCATAGTGCTCGGCATCGTCGACGAGGACCGCATCACCGTGGTCGACGCCGACGACCTGCTTGACAACCCGCGCGGCATGATCCAGGCCTTCTGCGAGCGCATGGGCATCGACTTCGAAGAGGGGATGCTCGAGTGGGCGGAGGACGATGAGCATGTCGTGAAGGAGTTTGCCAAGTGGAAGGGCTTTCATAATGATGCGATTGCGTCGTCGGGGCTCAAGGCCCGTGCTCATCCTAAGGTATGGATTCTGGGACCCCTTTCAACCCCCCCCCCCCTTTTTCTTTGCATTTGTTTTCCTTTGTCTCGCCAGTTCGCAAAACAGCCTCTTTGCTTTCATTTTTTGGCACCCGTGGGAATTCGCGCCCCCTGACCACCTACCTTTTCTTCCCTTGTCTTCACATCAACTTGCACTCGAATTCCCTTGCTACTCTTCAATTCAAGGATTGTCCAAGGAAGTGCTAACGAAATCGATGTAGAAGCAATTGACAGAAGAAGAAGAGGACGCCGAGTGGGAAAAGAAGTACGGGCTCAGGGGCCAGCAGATCATCCGCGAGACCGTGGACGAGAACGTGCCGCATTACGAATACCTCAGGACATTCCGCCTGATTGTATGACGCGGGGCCCCCTTCAAGAAGATGTGCTGATGCCTGCCTTGGGAGACCGTCAAGCAGGGTAATAATAGTAGTTTCATGGGTCGACGATCGTACGCTGAGGACCTCATAGACGCCCCTCATTTAAGTTTCGTTTCTACAGCCCGCACCGGGCTCGCATGCTTTCGCCTCCTTTCCTCTCTGTTTTCTCTCCTATCTCGTGAATTTGTGCGGGACATCACCTTTAGAAGAATCTGGCGACAAGATGTGGCAGATGCGATGCTCATCGCTGCCCGCTTCTGATTGGCATCCTTGGTATCATGATTGCTATGTATCTCTACTCCTATTGCGCCGTCGTCGTCGCCGTCGTCGGTGTCGTCGTCACTTCCTGCCCCGCCGTCCCCAACGTGTAGCTCGGCTTCTCAAACAGCGCATGCGTGACGTTGTCGGACCACGCCTCCGCATACTGCCTGTCCTGGTCGTTCGCCCAGCTGACGACCACGTCGGCCAACTTCCTCCCGTTGCCGTTCCCGCTCTCGTTCCCGCTCCCGTCCGCCGAGTCCTCCGCTTCGCTCACGACCACGCGATTGCCGCGGCCCTCGCCCGCCAGCACGGCCGCCATGTCCGCGATAGAGTTGCCCCTCTGCGCATTGAGCGCGACGCCCCGCTCCCGCTTCGACCGGACGGGGCGGTACTCCTCGGCGGCGCCTTCGTCCTTGCGCTCCTTGATCTTTCTCCGGTCCTCGTCGGTGTACTCGTCCGGCCGCTTGAGGCGAAAGTCGTCTGTCCAGGCGACCTCGTGGAGATGCTTCAGCTCGCGCAGCTTCTGGAAGACAGAGCGGCCGATGGCGCCGTGGCCGGGCTGGAACTGGATCCTGGCGAAGAGGGACCAGTAGTCCTTTCGCAGCTTGGCGGGCTTGGTCTTTTTGCCGTTGAAGGGCAGCTGCTTCATGCCGTGGAAGCCCTGGACGATGTCAGCCAAGAGAATCATCGCCAACAAGGAAAGAAATAGAAGAAGAACCCCTGCGAATGGTATGGGGGAAGGCAGTCGAGGGGCGCCCACATCGAGGGTCTCCTTGAGACTATAGATGATCTGGTCCGTCCTCCGGTGCGCAAAGACCCAGATGTTCTCGCCGTGGCCCTCGGGGCCCTGGAAGCCGGTCGTCGGTCCGCGTCGCCGGTGCTGGGAACTCGAGGCATGTCTCTTGCAGACCGTCCACAGCAGGTCGTGCAGCTGGCCGAGCCGCGGCCTCGCGCCCTGCTGCTGCATGTCGGTCTGTCGTGTCTTGGGCGATGACGAAGTCGGCTCGGAAGCGTGCGTGATGGATCCCCCGTCACGATCGACAAGCCAAGCGCCGCACGGCAACAAACACCAGAATGGGATGGATGGATGGACGCTGATGGGACGGCCTCAGGTCATTGATCACTCCATGCATCATCAATGCACCGGCCTCGAACGACGGACGATTCTCCTCGTACGAGCACGCGCGATCATGTGACCTGGAGCGTCGCATGATTGAGGAATCTGAGACGGGTCATGTGCTTCAATCATGTGACTTTCATCTCGTTTCCTTAACCCTGACCCTCGCCAATGACATCACGATGACTCCCCAAGCGTCTCTTCTCTTCCCTCCGCTTCTCTTCTGGCTTCCCCTCGTCTCGTCCCGTCTCTTCTGGAAGAGGCTGGAAAGCTCCAGCGGAAACGTCCCGCCTCGGAGAACCCGCTGGCGGCTTCTCGTTGGTCTGGGGGATGCTGGATGCTGGACGATGGATGCTCGATGCTGGATGCACCCTGGACCTCTCAGCTGGATCCATCCATTGTGAACCCCCGGCCCGGGCTTCGCCTCCTCGCTGCTGCTACATATATTCTAGCTCGAGTCGACGACGGCCGGCAGCATTCTCGCCTCATCGTTGCGTTGTTCGATTTGCCAGCACACACACCCTCACTGCCTCATTCCAGGTGTTGTTGTCTCGTCAGGATCCATCCAAGATCCATCACATTGATCCATCACATCCATCGCCTCTGAGAAACCCCCATTCCAGCCTGTCCTCCATCCTCCCTCCTCCCCACCTCTCCATACATAATACCCCTCGCCTCTGCCCCTCCCCCCCCTCCCTCTCCTCCATCAAACAGAGAGAGCTCACACACACAAAGAGAGAGAGAGAGCATCACCACCAACGCCACCACCAACGCCGCCACCATCTGCCGCGCAGACACAAGAGGCGCGACTCAACATAATACAAACAAACGCCATCGAAGTCAACAAACAAGCACACAGAACGTCCATCTCAATCCGTCGAGCGGATCTGAGTCCCCATAATCGATTCGACCTCTTCGTCCCCTGCCCACACACCCGGCATCGCCAGCGTCTTGGCTGAGCAAGCTTCGCATATCAGCTTCTTTCTTTTGTTCTTCCATTTCCACACACAGTCGCCGCCGCCATCATGAATTCACGGATGGAATTCACCGATCGGGCCCAAAAAGCCGTCGGAGACGCCATGGCCCTTGCCGAGCAGTACGGCCACTCCCAGCTCATCCCAGTCCACCTCGCCGTCGCCCTGTCAGAACCTCCCGCCGACGAGTCCAAGGACCAGCAGAACCGCCAACCGCCAGTCACCCTCTTCCGCCAGGTCATTGAGCGCGCTCACGGCGACCCCCAGTTGTTCGACCGTGCCCTCAAGAAAGCCCTTGTCCGGCTCCCCAGCCAAGATCCCCCGCCTGAGCAGGTCTCGCTCTCGCCCTCGTTCCACTCTGTGCTGCGCAAGGCCCAGGAGATACAGAAAGTCCAGAGGGACACCTACATCGCCGTCGACCACCTCATCCCGGCCCTGGCCGACGACCACAACATCCAGGTGGCCCTCAAGGAGGGCAACGTGCCTAAGCCCAAGCTGATTCAAGAGGCCGTCCAGGCCATCCGCGGGACGAAGCGCGTCGACAGCAAGACGGCCGACACGGAGCAGGAGAACGAGAACCTCGCCAAGTTCACCATCGACATGACCGCCATGGCCAAGGACAAGAAGATCGACCCCGTCATCGGCCGCGAGGAGGAGATCCGCAGGGTCGTTCGCATCCTCTCCCGGCGCACCAAGAACAACCCCGTCCTCATCGGCGAGCCTGGCGTGGGCAAGACGACCGTCGTCGAGGGCCTGGCCCAGCGCATCATCAACCGAGACGTGCCAGACAACCTCAAAGAGTGCTGCCTGCTTTCCCTCGACGTCGGGGCCCTCGTCGCCGGCAGCAAGTTCCGCGGCGAGTTTGAGGAGCGCATGAAGGGCGTCCTCAAGGAAATCACCGAGTCAAAAGACACCATTATCCTCTTCGTCGACGAGATTCACCTCCTCATGGGCGCCGGCTCCTCTGGCGAGGGCGGCATGGACGCTGCCAATCTGCTGAAGCCCATGCTCGCCCGCGGACAGCTCCACTGCATCGGCGCCACCACGCTGGCCGAGTACCGAAAATACGTTGAGAAGGACGCCGCGTTCGAGCGCCGCTTCCAGCAGGTCATCGTCAAAGAGCCGAGCATCCCCGAGACCATCTCGATCCTCCGCGGCCTCAAGCCCAAGTATGACAGCCACCACAAGGTCAGCATCCTCGACAGCGCGCTCGTGGCTGCCGCCAACCTGGCCGCGCGGTACCTGACGTCGAGGCGCATGCCCGACTCCGCCATCGACCTCGTCGACGAGGCCGCCGCCGCGGTGCGGGTGGCCCGCGAATCGCAGCCCGAGATCATCGACTCGCTCGAGCGCAAGCTTAGACAGCTCAAGATTGAGATCGCCGCGCTGGAGAAGGAGAAGGACGAGGCGTCCCAGATTCGCCTGCAGCAGGCGCGGCGGGACGCGCAGAACGTCGAGGAGGAGCTGAGCCCTCTGCGCGAGAAATACCTCAACGACATCAAGCGCAACGACGAGATCCACCAGGCCAAGGACAAGCTGGACGACCTCAAGAGGCGCCTAGACGACGCCATGTACGCCGGCGACCATCAAAAGGCCGCGGACCTCAAGTACGGCGCGATCCTGGAGCAGGAGGCGCTCATCAAGACGCTCGAGGAGAAGAAGAACGCGGCGGACGCGGCGCTCAACGCCAACGGGGGCGACACCAACGTCATGGTGACGGACATCGTCACCGCCGACAACATCAACGAGATCGTCTCGCGGTGGACGGGCATCCCCGTGACGCGCCTGCGGACGTCGGAGAAGGAGAAGCTCATCCAGATGGAGAAGCACCTGGCCAAGGTCGTCGTCGGGCAGAAGGAGGCTGTGGGGTCGGTCGCCAACGCGATCCGGCTGCAGCGCTCGGGCCTCAGCAACCCGAACCAGCCGCCGAGCTTCCTCTTCTGCGGTCCCTCAGGCACGGGCAAGACGCTGCTCACCAAGGCGCTCGCCGAGTTCCTCTTCGACGACGCCAAGGCCATGATTCGCTTTGACATGTCTGAGTACCAGGAGCGGCACGCGCTCAGCCGCATGATCGGCGCGCCGCCGGGCTACGTCGGCCACGACGCCGGCGGGCAGCTGACCGAGGCGCTGCGGCGCAAGCCCTTCTCGATCCTGCTCTTCGACGAGGTCGAGAAGGCCGCCAAGGAGATCCTCACGGTCCTGCTGCAGCTCATGGACGACGGCCGCATCACCGACGGCCAGGGCCGCGTCGTCGACGCCAAGAACTGCATCGTCGTCATGACCTCGAACCTCGGCGCCGAGTACCTCACCCGGCCCAACGTCAAGGAGGGCCGCATCGACTCCAACACGCGCGAGCTTGTCAACAACGCCCTGCGCAACTACTTCCTCCCGGAATTCCTCAACCGCATCAACTCCGTCGTCATCTTCAACCGCCTCACCCGCAAGGAGATCCGCCGCATCGTCGACCTGCGCCTCCACGAGATCCAGCAGCGCCTCGAGGACAACGGCCGCAAGGTCCGCCTCGCCGTCTCCGACGAGGCGAAAGACTACCTCGGCAACGCGGGCTACTCCCCGGCCTACGGCGCCCGCCCGCTCTCCCGCCTCATCGAGAAGGAGGTCCTCAACAAGCTCGCCATCCTCATCCTCAGGGGCGGCATCCGCGACGGCGAGGTCGCTTACATCGAGCTCGAGGATAACAGGATCGTCGTGGAGTCGAACCACTCCGAGAGCGGGACCGAGGACGAGGACATGCTCGAGGACGAGGAGGAGGCCGCCGAGGACCTCATGGCAGACGAGATGGAGGACGACATCTATGATTAAAAAAGGGGGCCTGATGGTCTGCAACGAAACAAAACGAGCAAAACGAGCAGAACGAGCAAAACGAGCAGCACGAACAAAACGAACAAAGTATATATTCACACCCAACGCCAGGGATGATCAGGATGGAAACCATGTCTCGCTTCGACGAATTCATGAAATGGCATTGAATGGAGTGTTTCCTTTTTCATTTTTTTTCCTTGAACTTTTCAGGCATTCATATCACTGCGCATCATGAGCATCGGGAGTTTTATGAGAAGCGGCAGGACGGACACTGCCAGAAAAAACACCCTTTTTCTATGTACTTATTCATGACACACATTCGGTGAATTATGAAGAAGAAATAACAATCAAATGAGCCAGAATCAACGAACCAGATATTTATTCTTAGAACGGAATGCGCCGGGCCCCCCATCCCCTACCCCTTGTTGACAATTCCTAGTATCCACCAGCGCTGGATGGGACGACTACAATGACAAAAGCAAAATACGAAACAGGAAGGGAATCACCAAAGAACAAAGGAGAGGTGAGTAATAGTGTTTCCAAGTGTCGGGTGATACGAGGATTCGGTTCTCGAGACGAGACGAGACGAGACGAGACGGGATGGGACAAAAGGAGCAGGATCCTCTGGTGCCTATATGATGCCGAAGAAGACGCCTTCGTTGCCAATCCTATTGAGGTCGTCCATGAGGATGCTCCAGTCCATTTCTTGGAAGTTATCTTGCACATGCATGTTCGAATCGGACTTGTCGGTGGGGTATAAGGTGCTGACGCCCCTGGCGGTGAGGTCGACGCGGCTCGGGTCTGATTGAAGGAGGCAAGGGTCAGACACTGAAAAAGAGAGGCAGCGCGTATGTGGAAGGAAAGGAAAAAGGGGGGTTTTGGGCGAGGAAAACCAGGTTTCTTATAATGACGGTGGCAAAGACGTACTGATGAGCTTGATGGCCGTCTTGATACCATCTGTCTGGTGCTGGATGGCCATGAGGCTCGCCTTGAACCTCTCCAGGCACGCGTACATGAGCCCCGCGCCGCAGCGCTCGATCCACGACGCGGGCAGGGAGTCGAAGGGGGGCATCTCGTCGCGGTGCTTCCAGAAGGCGTCCATGAGGGTGTGCATGCGGTAGGGCACGTCCTCCTCGCTGACGGAGCAGAGGCCAACGGCGGCGCAGGCCTGCTGTCCGAGCATGTGACTCTCGAGGGGCGCCATGTCGGGCTGGGCGCCGGTGCAGTGGAGCAGGTAGAGCACGAGGCAGGCGGCGTCGGCGACGGAGCGGAAGACGCAGTTGGTGGCGTGGGTGAGGAGCTGGCGGCGGGCCTGGAGGTCGACGGCGTTGAGGATGACGGCGCGCGCGGTGTTGAAAGCCCGGAGGGTGTTGATCTGCAGGTTGGAGTCGGGCGGGGGAGACATGGTCTGGCCTTGGAAGTAGTAGAGCTGGACCTCGAGCATGGAGGAGAGGACGCGGATGCGCGAGATCTCTGAGCGTTGTCGTGGATGTTGTGAGCGAGGACGGCCAATTCGATTTGGAAGACGCTTTTTGGGTGAACAAGGGGGAATTGCATAAGGGAAGGAGGGAGAGGAAAGAAAGAAACGAAAGGGGGAAAGGGGGGGATTGCTGACCTGTGTCGTATCGGATGATAGTCGGCTTGAGGGTTTCGAACTCGAGCTCCCACATCCGGATAATGCCTTCTGGGATGGTGTTGGAGGTGGATATCTGCGAGAACATGGCGGCGTGGAAACGGTTCAGGAACTTTTGGAGGTCGTATAACGTGAGGAGGTCGGCCCAGTAGCATGCCTCGAGGACCTTGATGCACCGTAAATCGGAGAATTGAAAGGAGGGGGGCGGGTGGCCCGATATTGTAGAGTTTCTGCATGGAGCCAAGAGAGCAGAACGAGGTTATTGAGCTTGTGAGCAGTCTCTCCACGGGAATTTTCGCGGTGCATTGGACCAACAAAGAAATCCAGAAAAAGGACTTTGAAAAAAAAAGGGGGGGGGTACTGACCGTTGCACCACTATACAGCAGGCGGCCCACGTCGCAGAAGCCTCCTCGTCCGTCGACGTCAAGGGATTTCGCAGCCCCAGGCAGAACTGTGGATGAGATCCGCGGCCTGTATGCAGACCAAGCATCATGGCGGCGTTCATGGCGACGTTGGCGAGCATGGAGCCCGGGTCGGTGGCGAGCCGCGTCGTCGGGAAGGGCCACATGCATGCGAGCAGGATGGCGTGGATTTCCTCGAGGCCCATGGCCGGGATGGACAGCATGTTCCATATATTCCTGTTGACGTGGTGGTAGAGGAGGTGGACGAGGCTCGGGTCGCGCGAATATCGCCGACAGGTGATGTAGAGGACGATCCAGAAGAGCATCGGCTGGGCCTGGAAGCACTCGTCGGGGTTTTTTTTTCGGAGGAGCGGCGCGAAGGGGTAGAAGTGTTGGAAGAACCTGCGACCAGGCGAGAATGAGCACACGCGCGCGTACACAAAAACACGTTTGGCATACAGATACACGGATGTCTTTGCTCCGACCATCAGCCGCGCATATGGGGCCTCAGGCAAGGGAGGCATAAGAAGGTGAAAAGAGGGGCGAGAAAAAGGGGCGAGGGAGGGGAGGACGTACATGGCAAAGTAGTAGTCAATATCTTCGCCGGATATGCGACGCTCATTCAAGAATCGATCCTCCGTCGGCCCAACCTTGGGCGGCATATGGACCGGGAAGATCGGGGCATGCAAGCTCGTCGGCGGGTCTTCAAGCAGAGACGTCGAATTCGTCGAGGGCACCGACGATTTCGCCGCGGCGACTAGCGGAGACACATCGGTCGAGGAGGAGGAGGGCGGCTCGGCGCCTTGGTGAACTGCTTGCTGGATCGCCCTCACTTCCTGCTCCAGCAGCTCCAACTTGCTTCAGGGCCATCAGTCGCACGTCAAGGGGGGGGAAGGGGAGGGAATAAAGGAGAGGGGGCCCCGGTGGAGGATGAAAGGGCGAGAAAGTCACAAAGAGGGGAACGATAGATAAGGCGGACATGAGTAGGATGAGGAGGAGGGGGGGGACTCGTAGGTGGTGGTGATGGTGTTGGGGCAGCAGATGTTGCGCACCTTCGTTTCGTGACCCGTTTGTGAGTCTTGTCGACCACACACGGGAGGTCGAGCTTGGCGCACCGTTCGCATCGCTGGCCGAGAATATGGCTCGTCTTGCAGCGCACCTGAAGAGAAGGGAAGAAAAGCCATCCGCGGCGCGGCGCAACAGGCCCTTAGCGCACAGATCTTTCTCCCCCCTTTTCCCGTAGCCACCCCCTTTCTGAGAGGAAAAAAAAGGTTCCCTTCTTTCCCGCCTTTACATTCACAGCACCAAGCACTCTGTCTCCGCCAACTTTGCGCCTCCCAAAAATAAAAGAGAACACAGGCTCTTACCTTGGAATTGCGGCAGTTGATGCAGGCCACATTGCGCCTCGTCCGCTCATCGTGGCTCGCTGCTGCTGCTGCTGCTGCTTCTGCTGTAGACGCCGCGTCCTGTGAATCCGCCGGCGGAGGCGATGGCCCCATCCTGTCTCATGGTAGCCCTCCGGCAGAATGGAGGACACCTGGATGAGAGCAAGGCAGTGGTGGGGTGGAAAGGAGGAGGGCGATGGGGATGAAGGGAGGACGGCGAGATGGCCTGAGGCCCGGCGATGGGGTGACGCCTTTGAGGAGGACTGAGCCTTGCCCCGTTTTCCAGAGTACAATGAGATGAGAGGAAATGGTTGTTGTTTGACGGCACGTGGACGAATGAGCGTGACTGAGGCGCTTTGGACCTCAGAATGCCGTAGGGCGAACAGTCGGACACGATCCCGCTATCTCTCTTTTCTTCTTTCCGCCTTTCTCTTTCTCTTTTTCTTCTTCCGGTCGTGTGTATGTGTGTGCCTGTCTTGTTATAATGGGCGCGAGATCTGGGGCCGTAGATGCGCCGCGCGGTGTAAGCTAGTATCGTTGGCCAATGCACGGCATATTGATCCCGGGGCCGGACTGTCCTGTTCTCGTGTCGTGCGAGCAGCGGCACCTGGCAACCCGGATCTGCGGATCTGCTGGCGCGACTGGCCACCCGGAAGACCCCTCGACAAGGGGATAGAGAAAGAATCAAGAAGGGGAACGGGTGAAGGGGGGGGGGTTCAAAAGGAGGGGAGGATGCGAGAACCTCGGACCGGACGCGACACCACCAGGCGAGAGCGGATTGTGAGGCACGGAGTTGGTCTAAGGAGAGAGCGAGAGTCTGCGCTTCGCTTGGGATAAATTAGAGGCAAGCAGTTGTTTCAGCACAAAGTCGGTGGGTGGTGGTTGCTGGCTGATGGGCGGCATAAGAATGTAGGAAGAAGACGCGCGACGAGGGCATCACGTGATGCTGATGACGCTCGTAAAGACTCTTTTCTTACGAAGTACTCCGTAGATTTTCTCATCTTTTGGTCCTGAAGGGGGGGGGGGGGGGGTG
>NIGD01000007.1:252148-279244 GCA_003055185.1 Escovopsis sp. TC
AGACGAAGGGAAAGGGGGGGGGGGGGGTAATCGGTGGTCCGCGAAGGCCTTGGGACACGGTGACCACGGCCGCAGAGCAGCGGCAGTGCGGGGCAGCTCCTGGGCCTTCGCGTCTGTCTGTCGCCCTTCAAAGCCTGTCTAGACTCACCAAGGCATCGACCTGGACGGCCTGGAAAGGCGCATCTTTGAGAGCGTCACTCATCTTGGCGTTGGGTTCCTGGTGCGGGCGGCGGGCGGCGGTATCGCAGAGTGCGAGATGGGCACGAGCAGATGGAGTGTGTGGATTGGCGATGATGGCTTCCCCGGGGAGACTCTCAGGCCAGCTCAGTCTTGGTGGTCGAACGGCTGGAATATCGAAACTTTTTCGCTTTGCCGGATTTGTGGGCGGTTTCGGTTGAAAGCGGTGAGAAGAGGCAGAATCGTCGAGGGAGGGGGGAGGAAGTATCGAAGTACTCTTTCCGTGCTTGAACCGCAGGGAAACTGGGAAGGCGCGGCCTGGGGCGGTTCGTCACCGGCGGCGCCTTCCCTCTCGCAAAGATGATAACGCGCGGAAGGTGCTGCCCAGGGTGGACCTTCCGTCATGAAAAATAATCAAAATCCCCCAGAAAATTCCCCAAGAAAATAGAGGGAGAAATCGAGGGGAAAATACGGAGTGCGACATCACGACTTTCGTCAGCATCACTGCATCTTCCTCTTCTTCGTCATCATCATCATCATCATCATCATCATCATCCATCATCCATCATAAGTGCGAGCTGGTAAACATCACCTACAACACCCGGAGCACCATCGCGGGTCCAACTTGAACATTGATATTCGGGTATCTACCTGCTTGCGTGTATTGAGGTATGTGACTCTGTCTGCGCCGTGTATCATGATGGTCTTATTCGATGGCCCTGTCTCCCTCATGGCGTTGTGTGATCTCCGTCGCCTGCTCGCTGTCTCCTGTTTGCAGGTCTACAATGGCGTAATCTCCCAGTCGTCGACCTTGTTCCGAACCAGCAGCTGGTGCTGATCAATCTTCCAGAAGGCGTACATCTCGCGCGTGGCCATGGCCGCTTTCCGGTGGGCTGGGCCCCTCCCTCCCGCGAGGGCGTCTTCTCGACTCCTCCATATACAGGTCGCCAGGTTCCTCAGTTGCGAATCTGGGTCGCCAAACCAGTATCTGCATGCGCGTCCAAGTCAGCTATGAGACTTTCGTGCAACTGCCTGCTACGATCATGGTACTCCAACGCCTAGGAGGTACACACCTGAGGAACCCTCCGCTGGCAATCGCTTCGGCATGGGCCGCCTTGTCTAGATCGCCGAGATGCGCATAGTCGGTGCTGGGCTTGATCTGCGAGCGGAATGCAACGATATAGAAGGACCTCTCCTCGCGGAAGGCCCCGCCCGACTCCTTGCTCAGTCGCCTCAACTCGTCCAAGACCGCCGCCCAATTGAAGGCGTCGTTGTACGGCGCGGTGGTATAGTCGTCGCGAACAGGTCTCAGCATGCGCAGAGCCCTGGCGAGCAGGGCGGTCTCGTGGTCGAGGGACTGCAGGTCGAGCAGATGCTCGGGCTCGGTATATGGTGACTGGACCAGGTATCTGCCTCCGACGTCGAGAGGCGCGAGCCGCAAAGTGTCTTGACGAGGGGGGACCGAGTCGTCTTCGAAGGCGGTCACATTGACAGATTGAGCCACGGCCACCTGAGCCGCCATTTTTGTCGGACTTGACCTGGCTGGAGATTTGTGACGATGTCTGAGATGGCGATGTCGGGACTCAAGAGGCGAGATATGGCTTCAAGCCCCGAGCCATGTCAGGTCGAACCGATGAACGGAGAGGGTCATGGAGGATCAGGAGGAGAAGAAGTTTTCTCAGCCAGCCATGGGTGGGAGATGGGCTCGTCTATCACGCGGCTCATTTTCTACGACTGCCTGGGAGTCACCCCCCTTCTCGGCGGATTGCCCGACAAAGGACGTCTTTGACACACAACAAAGACCCTCACCCGAATCGGGCCCGCCGCACAAAGCAGCATTCCTCAAGTGCGACTGCCTACCACCGCAATCAAGGACGCGATTTCGCAACCCCTTAGCGGAACCGTCTTGGAACATGGCGAATACGTTAGCCCCGCACCATGATCGGCTTGCCTGCCAAACTTCTAGGCCCAACATACAACCGAAGCCAGACGCTCGTGCCTGGTGCCATGGGCCGTGTGTGACCTCTTTTCGAGGATATTAGCGAAAGCAGCAGCAGCAGCAGCAGCAGCCGCGGACCTTTGCTCTCTGCGGACATCGCCGAGTCCTCAGCCGTCGGTGTCGCGTGCCGGCCCGTGGATCGTCGATCATGTCCGGGACGCCTTGGCTGCCGAGACCACGCATACCCAGGATTCCACGACGCATAGACATGACACCACCCAGCCCGTCACTGCCCGCGCCCTGGAATGGGAAGTCGGCCTTCGCTCTTAAACGGCAGTCCGAGACAGCGCTGGGCGTTGATCCATCAGGAACAGACCGCACCAACGGCATGGAGTGTCTGCGGCACGGAGTAGCGCACGACGCCACGAGCCTTCTGGATGGCACCATCGGCAGTGAAACCGGCACTAGGCCGCCTGATCAATGGGCGGACAGGCGAACGACGTGCGTCGCAGAAACACCATCGACGGTCGCGATGGCATGCTTGAGCTGACTAACGCAGCCCCCTGGCGACACCACACCAGACGGGATGACTCATCCAAGGGGAAGTCAGGGCGAGGGAGAGAGGCGGAAAGGAGGGAGGTGGATAGGAGAAGAGGGAGGGCAGGCCGAGGAACTCCGAAGAGGGGGCGGATCAACTGGGCGAGGCTCAACGCGGGGTGACAGGGGCCCGAGCATCTTGATGATCTCAGCATTCCTAATCAAAGCTCCAAGCTGAAGAGCCAAGGAAGCTCCAGCATCCGCGCCGCATGCGAAGCCACCGCCCTGTTTCCTGCTCAGTTCGACGGGCCCCGTCTGAACCCTCACCAGCGGCGGTAACGTTTTGGCGGTCCCATTTCGCGCCAACCTTGAAGCTTCACCTCGCATCGTTCCCGATCCGCCGGGGAATCGGAGAACAAACCGGCGTTCCGAGCCCTGGACAGCGCACACGCTCCCTACATACGGAGCACGAGGGCTCTCTTAATAAAAAGGGTCAAAAGGTAGGGACATCGCGATCGGGATAGCGTTCGTTAATTTAGAGCTAAGGCTATCTAGGCTAGAGGGAGTATTTGTATACAGGATACCGTCGGGGTATGGCTAGCACGGCTAATTTAGCCTGATTTAGGCTGTAAGTAGCGTTCCTATAGTGTTACCCTTATATAGCGTTAATGCCTTATTCCTATACCCTTTTAGATTATATACCCTTTAGCTGTAATATCTATCTAGCTTCCTATTGTAGCTAGGTTAGCTGCGTATTCCTACTAACATACCCCTTTAGATAAGCTTCCTTTGCGAATCTAGTCTATTAAATAAGAAAAAGGAAGGAATGTAATAATGCTATTTATAAAACAATCTAAGCATCTTTAGTAGGCTTTAAGTAAGAGAGGAAGGAAAGACAATAGGAAATCCTGCTAATTTTACGATATCTTAGGTCCGACGACCTTTAGTGTTTTCTACCTTTTTAGAGACCCTTTCTAGGCTCTATTTTCTCTATTTTAGAGACCCTTTCTAGGCTCTATTTTCTCCTCTAGCTCCTTCTTTTTTAGCTAGTCTTAGAGACTAAGCTTTTTTACGAAATTAAGCTGCGCTTATAGTGTAAGTGCCTTTATAAGCCTATCTGCTAGTGTCTCCTTTGTTAAGATCTATTTAAATAAGACAGTTCTATTCTCTTTTGCTTCTTATAGCTAGTACCTATGTATATTAATATGCTAAAGCTTTGTCTATATCTTCTAATAGTTGTTAATAATAAGCTTAAGCGTATTAAGGTTATTATACTAAAGCACTGCTAAGTTTCTAATCTTAATTCTTATTTCTTTAAGCTGCTAGCTAAGAGCGAGATGTTCTTTTGCTGTAAGTAAGAGAGCTAATAATTTAGCTTCCGTTAATAAGGTAGTTATAGTATCTTATTAAAAGGCTTTTTACTTAATTAAGCCTTTATATATTATAAAGATAAACCCTTAAGACGACTTCCTTGTCTCCTTATTATCTATAAATAAAGCATTTAACGATAAAAATAAGGCATTTGCTTTTTCTTTTGCTGTATAGTAGATCGATTAGGCCTAGGTATAATATACGTATTTTAATACCCCTTTAGCTAAGTACGTATAGTATCTTAACGGATTCTTTATAAATTAAGCTAATTTAGCTACTATAAACGTAATATTAATTTTTGTAAAGTATAATAGGTAGAGGATAGTACTAATAAGTAATGCGTAGTAGTGTATCTCTGCTTTTGTTACTTTCCCTTTGTATAGGTAAAGGGCTTCCTTTAGTAGCGGTGCCTTTAGCGATCGTCTTCCTTCTTTCTTTAGGTAGCCTAAAACGAATTTTTAAGCTGCTATAGAGATATATAACTCCTACGAGAGCTATATCTCCTTTGTTTCTTTGTTTCTAATAATTTTAAGACTAAGGAACTATTTTAACTTACTTAGATCCTTTACCTTAAAGCTAGCCTTAAGCGTCTAGTCTAGCCTCTTAAAAGCGTACTAGTCTTTCTTGTTGTATATTACAACGATGTTATTAACAAAGAAGAAGATTAGAATTCTTTTCTTTTAGAAGACATAGCTATCCTTTTAGCATTAGTTATAGCCTTAAGATTAGAAGAAGGTTAAGATAGTCTTAAACTAGAGCTTTAAGGCTTAGCAGAGACTATATAGAGCCTTAAGGACCTTAAGGTAGGTGCTAGGCTTAGGGAATCCTAGAGGCATTGTATAGTATACCTCCTTATCTAGGTTAAGGTTTGTATTTAGGAATGCATTAACGACGTTGTACTAGTGTATCTCTTAGTCTATCTTGTAGCAGAGGGCGCAGAGAAGTCGGAAAGAGCTCGTAGCGAGAGTTGCTACGTATATCTCCCGAAGCCCTTCCTCTTAGAAGTCTCCTCTTGCTACGAGCTATGCTTTAAATCGAGAGACGAAGCCTTTCTCGTTAAGCTTGTATGTTAGGAGACATACAGCGCACAGGCGGGCCGGTGTAACGCCACGTAACGCACCACGTAACTACGCAAGCGCGCTGCGTATAACACTAAATTCGCGTATTATAGTACCTCTAGATAGCTTCTTTTCCTTTTTCTTTACGCTAAATACTAGACCTCGATTATATCTAGTAGCTGTACTATACATGCCTGCTAGCCTAGTAACCTATCTAGTAGGCGTGCCTTCCTATTTTATGCTATTTCTGCCTTATCCTTTAACCTTCGTTAGCTACATAGTAGCAACACCTAGTTAGCAAATTAATCTAACTCTTATTAAACGCTATAAAACCTTATTGTATAAAAAGAAAAGGACTAAGCAGAAAAAGCAAGAAAAAAGTTAATTACTAATTAAACTAACCTAGACCTTGCTAATAGCAATAGTTAGTAAACTGTACTATAGAAGGTAAAGGAAGAAGGCATTTAGCAATGCTTGCTATATACTAAAGAAAACTAAAGGAAAAGGGAGAGCTAACAAATCTAAATTCGTCCTACTTAATCTGCTTTTGCTAAGAATTTAACCCTCTACAAAGAATAGCTAGTACTAGTTAGCAAAGACCGCTTAGTTCTACTTACGTAAACAGTAAGAAGATAAGATTTATAAAGCTATTTAAGAATAAGAACTAGGACAACTGCTGTAGACTAAAACGCTAGATAATAGGATAAGGCAGTAAAATAACTTAATTTCCTTAACGCCTTAAACGTAAGTGTTTCCTTTGTCCCTACGGTTAATAAACTATAATAACCTTACCTACGCCTAATTTATTACCCTTAAATAGGACTAAACTATAATACAAGCTCCTAGACTAACGTAGAACACAGCAGTTTATACATAGAACAAGGAAACGCTAATTACTTACATATTAACACAACCTAACATTAGAAACCTGCCTACCTTTATAGAAAAAAGATAAAATTATTAAAAAAAAATAACTATAAGCGAATTAAGAGGAACTTAACTATCTTCCTTTAAGCTATTGTCTCTACTAATTTCTACCCCCTTTAAACCCTTTACGTAACTTTAGACCTTTTAGTAGGTAAGTTCTAGCGTTAAAACTACGCTAAGTAGATAACTATTAAAGCTATATATCTCTAAGGAAGATATAACTTAAAGAGGACTATAAAGTAAACAACTTATACTATTAACGCTAAAAAACTATACTAAAACCTAAGAAAAAGATTATAAAAACAAAGAAGATACCTTTAATATAAGAAGTAAGTTTATTAAGAAGTAGGGTAAGGTATAATTTAACTTAACCTTCTTTGTCGATAACAACGTAGATTAAGACAAAGACAAAGAAGAAATTAAAAAAGAAATTAAAGAAAGCAACTACTTATTAAAGACAGCTACGCTTAATAAATCCTATGCAATAGCAACTATAATATAAGATAATAGCAACTTAAATAATAGCTAAGAAGTTAGTCCTAAGGCAGTAGATATATATACTAAGGCATACTATTGCTATAATATAGTTACTATTTACGTTATTGCCTACAAAAACGTAAAAGGAATAACTAGACTAGAGTTGCTAGCTAGCGTTAACCTAATAGCTAAAGGAGCTATGTATAGCATTCTTCTAAGAACGTGCTAAGCGTTAGAAGCTATAGTACTAGTTAAACTAGTGTTATAGAAGGACAAGATAGTAGCGCGCTTTCTACGTATCCTTAAACGCTTTACTAAAGGACTTATACTTAGCGATATAAGCGATGTTAAAAATCTTATTACCTTTTATAGCCTTACATAGGTAAATCTCCTTAAAAACCTTAAAATAAGCAATGCTACTACTAAGCAAGTCTTACGCTTAGCTATAAGAAACAGTACTAAGACGTTAACTTAGCGACCGTTAGCTACCTAGCTAAGCAATAAAAGACAGCCTGCTCTAATGCTAAGCAGTAATATACGTAATAACTTACGCTATAGGTTTAGCAGCACTGCTAGTTAGATTAGAACAGAACATATATATACTTAACGTTGTTAAGCTTTATAAGGAGGACATTTAAAGGATAAAGGCAACGCTATAGACGTTAAAGCTAGCATTAGTACTGCTAGCGCTTAAGCTTATACTCTTATTCTAGGATTCGCCTAGCTAGAGATCTGCCTTGCTTATTAATTAAGAGGTAGTTGCTATATATAGGATTTTAGTTTTCTTTTAGTTATAACTATTCTTACTATAGCGTAAATATACGCTAAAAGGGACTCTTAATACGCTTCTTAACGTAGTATACGCCTTAATATGTTTACGTTTAATCTAGAGATTACGCTAATCTAAGCGTATATTAGTTAAATTAATTTCTTAGCGCTAAAATTCTCCTTAAACGTTATGCTTAACAATATTATCCCTAAGCTACTCTTAAAGCCTTACTCTAAGGGAGTAAAGTAGTTCTAATTGCTAATAAACGCTACTAAAGAGAAGCTATTAAACGATCTACTTATATAGTAGGAGCTATTATTATAGCGCTTTAGCGTAAACTATAGATAAGCGTTAGCTAAGGCAGATACCCTAAGATACTCTTTTAACACTAAAGATAAGCTATTACTATACGTATACATTAATAAAAAGATAGCCTTATATACTAAAGTAAGCAAATAAGACAAGGATACAAAGGCTTACTATATGCTACAATACGTTAATCCTTAACTAAAGCAATTAGTCTACCTATCTAGCGTAATAACTATAGTAGAAGAGGTTAAGCAACAGCTATATATATATGCCTTAGCTGCCCGTTAAACGTAGTAAGCAAAAAAGGATTTTATGCAATAGATAGAAGACTAATTCGTAGAGCTTGCTAAAGGTATAGCTAAACAAAAAGACTAAGCTAATAAAACTAAACAATAGCTAAAAGCAGCTAAAGTAAGATTATAAGCTTAGTCTATAGCAACTACGCAGGGTACTAAGCGTAGCTAATAAGGATTTTTATAACTAACCCCCTGCTAATTCTTCCTATAAAGAAATTTTACTATGTAAGCTAGCAGCTAAAGCCTAGCGTACTTAAACTAACTATCGCTAAACGTTGCTTAGCAGTAACAATTATAATCTTAAGTAGTACTAATGCTATAAGCAATATGTATACTAAACTTCTAGCTAAGACATTTTAGCTAAAATAAACAAGGTATAAGAGCCTAGTTTACCTTAGGGACGAACAATAAAGCCCCCTCTACGTTCTTTATCTATTAAGAAAAAGATACTTTACTAATAGAATTTGCTTACTATACTATACTAGGCTAAGATTTTAATCCCTATAACTAATACCCCTTCTACTTAGTACCTTAACCGCTGCTGCTGCTATAAGTAACCTAGCAAAACCTGCTAGAATTTCTGCTTAATAGGAATACTAATAAATAGAAGAGATTAGAGTCGTTAATAACTAACGCTAACCTATAGTTAATAAACTAATTTTATAGACAGTAACCGGGCCTAATCTATATAAGGATGTAACTCCTAGAAAAAGAAATAACAGCAAAGCTTACTATATTTTAGACTAAGACGCTAAAGATACTTGCTTTGCTCCTTTTATTAATTAAAAGCTTAATCTAAATTATAAAAAAAAAACAAAGAAAAAAGAAAGATTATAAAAGTAGTAAAAAGATATAACGCTAGCAAATATTGCTAAAACAAGAGGTAAAGCAGCGTAAGACAGCAAGAGCTAGACGTTAAAAAAGAAAGAAGAAGAAAGCTAGAGCGCCTTATAGTACGCTAAAGTTTAAACTAGAATAGTATATACTATAAGCATAGAAGCTAAGGAAGCTAAAACCTTTATACACTTAAAGTTAGCGTACTCTTAACCTAAAAGATGCTTTAAAGCACTATTAAACACTAGATCTCTAATCTTATTAGTGTTACGCAAAGTGCTAGGCTATTACTTCTTAAACGCTACTAAAGTACAATTAGCAACCCTACTGTTAATATCTAGCGTAAGAACTAGAGGGCCCTTAGCTAGGTTAATAGCTATAATTGCACTACATTTAAGGGATTTAGACAGCAAAGGCGTAACCTTAACTACTTTAT
Organism: Escovopsis sp. TC; assembly: GCA_003055185.1. Lineage (NCBI taxonomy): Eukaryota > Fungi > Ascomycota > Sordariomycetes > Hypocreales > Hypocreaceae > Escovopsis > Escovopsis sp. TC. The sequence continues at coordinate 261,279 of NIGD01000007.1, forward strand.
GTTACGTCGTTAATAGCTTATCCTATAACCTACTACTTAGACTACCTTTCTTAAAGGGCTAACACCTTAATCTAATCTAAGGTAAGTAAGAAGTAAAGAAAGGGAAAGAAATAATACGTATAAGGGACTACCTACGGTTAAGGGATAGCTAACGTATACTTATTTTATTAGGTACCTATACTGTTATTAGGTTATTAAGGAAGACACTATCTAGAACTTTTATAGTATACGCTATAGCTACGGTTACTATCCTGCTAAAACACTAAGTGTTTGTTCCTATTATGCATAAGCCTATGCTAGTATACGTAGACAGATACATAATAGAGTCTTATACTATTAGCGATCTAACTAAACTAAGCTTTATAACCTTTATAGGAGCTGTTAGTATAAGACAAGAGAAGATCTAGTATATAGCGAATTTAGGTTCTATACCTATCTAGATTCTATATAAGGCAGTAGTAAGGGTATAGAAAAGGAAAAACATTACCTTAGACGCAAAGGTCTTTTATACTAACCTTAATGCTATAATTCTATTAAAAACCTTATTAAGGTCTTTGCCTATACCTTTAATTAAAGAAAAACATTATAAGTATTTAAATAGCTACCTATTCTACCTAGAACCTATAAGCATAGAGGAAACTAGTAACATTATTATAGCTATAAACATAGGCAGTAACTAAGGACTAAAGTACTAAGATAAGATCTAAGAAGTAATATAACGTTACTAAGCCCTTTTTTAGTCCTAAATTAGTAGATTTATTAACGGTCTTAAGATGCTGATTTTATATAAGCTTAACGCTAACTTATTTAACCTTTAACAGCAACCGTACTACCTCTTACTATAGGATTAAGCAGCAATTAATTTAATCGTTAACCTATTATAAAAGATTAAGGTAGTTAAACTAATGCTAAACAACGAAGTATACCTAATAGCAGCGCCTACTTTTATAGTATAGAAGGGAAACAAGCTTAAGATAGTCGTTAACCTCTACTAATCTAACGCAAAAATTATTCTATACGTATACCTACTGCTTTAGTAAGAAGACGTACTTACTAGCTTATAAGGTAGTTTAGTTTTTACTATCTTTAACCTACTTAAAGGTTTTTACTACTAAGAGATTACTTTAAAGGATTAGTAAAAGTAAACATTTATAACATTATATTATAGGCTTAAGAAACTTATACGTTGCTCTATAAGGCTTATTAATAGCTTACCTTTCTTTTAATAACGCATAGAAAGTTTACTCTAAAAGTTCTTATAGCAATTCGTTGTTATTTATATAAACAATATTATCGTCTTTTCTTAAACAGTTAACGATTATCTACTATACCTAGAAATTATTTTTAATGTCTTAGAGAAAACTAGCTGTTTACTATCCCTTAAGAAATATTATTTTATATAAAGCAGCTTATAAGCCTTAAGGCACTACGTTTTAAGGCTAAGCCTAAGCATAGTAAAGGAGAAAACTAAGGCAATCTAAGATCTAAAGATACTAACAATAGTTTAAGAGCTTAAGCAAGGGTTAGGCCTAATAGGCTACTACTATAATTTTATAAAAGGGTTTACTACTGTTGCTAAGCCTTTTAACGCCCTAAAAACTCTAAGCTTAAAGAAAGCTCTTTTAAAAAACCTTGCTTAGGAAGCTTATATCTTAAAAGTTAAACTACTATTTGTAAACAAGACTAAAGCTACTAAAAGCTTAAAAGAACGTAAAAAAGCTAAGAAAGAGTAAGAGTTACTCTAGGTCCTTTAAGAACAAGGAAAGGTTACGTAGAACACCTTAAAGGACCGCCTATGCTAAGCAGTATAATTAGCTTTCCTAGACTTCTTAAAGCCTTTTAAACTATACGTTAATAGCAGCAAGGAACGCAGTTATAGCGCTGCCTTATATTAACAGTAAGAAGATAAGCGTATACGTCTAGTACTATTCTTATCTTATACCTTGTCTCCTGCTAAAAGGAACTACTAAGCAACTAAGCTTAAGCTAAGCGCGCTAGTATAAGCCTTAAGCAAGTTAATATACTACTTAGATTATACAAAGATTAAAGTAGTATTTAACTACTTTACTATTTAAGACCTCTTTAATAAGGAAACAAAGAAAAGTAATAACTATATTAATAACTAGTACTTATATTTTAAGAAGTAGAAGGACTAAATATTAGTATATTATTATAAAAGAAAGGTATATATAAACGCTAATGCCTTATCTTAGATAAAAGCAGAAGGCAACCTAGTATAGCTATGCGTAGCCTTAGCCTTAACTGCTATGTTTTTAGTAGTAATAAGATTAATTGCTTAGCAGAACGCTAAAAAGAACTTAGTTGCCCCCCCTAAGGCAGCGAACTAGCCTTTGCCTATAGACCCCTACGCTAGTATAACATAAGCCTAAACTCCTTAAGAGTAAGTTACTGCTAATAACCTTAACCTTAAAACTAAAACTACCCCTTTAACAGCAATACTTAAACCTAGCTATACTAACCTTTAGTTTAAACTAGTAAAAGAACTAAAAGGATTTAAAGAACTATAATAAACCTTCTTCTTATTAGAATCTTTCTATAAGCGTATTACCTAAAAGCTAGCTATAGACCTTACTTTCTGCTAAGTGTATAACAAGATGTTAGCTAAGTACCCTCCTTACTAAAAAGAAACGTATTATAAATTTACGTTATATTAAAAGATAGGACTAATGTTCTACTAACTAATTAAGAAACTATAAAAGTTATACGTCCCTTAGATAGTAATAGGGGAGATCTATTAGCTGCTATACAATAAACAAGCTTATACTAGAGCCTTTTAGTCCTATTACTTAGCAAAGCTATTTATATTCTTCTACGATATATAATAAACCTTTAATAAGTACGTAAAAAAGTACCTTAAATGCTAAAAAGCTAAGCTATAGCAGGGGCGCCCCTATAGGGACATAATGCTACTGCTAGTCCCTTAAGAACCGTTAGCAACGCTGTGCCTAAACTTCTTAACTAAGCTGCTAACTACGCTAAACAGCTATAATTATCTGCTTTTTATTACTAATTACTTTTTAAAGTTTATCTAAGCTATACCTAGAAGGACTACCTAGGATACCGTAGATTAAGCCTAACGTTACGTATTAGAAATATACTTAACCTAAGGAATGCTAAGCGTTTTTATATATAACTAAGACCTAAAGTTAGTTTTAGAATTATAGAAGAGCGTATATAAAGCAGCTAATATCTATTGTTATATAAGCGTAGCGTATTATTAGCAGGCTAACAGCTAAGCAGAAAGGACTATTTAAACTATAGTATACGCCTTAAGGACCTTAGTTAAGGCAAAGTACAACTAGCGCAACTAGTTAGATCTATTGTCCTACGTTCTACTGTATATAAACACGTCTATTAATAATACTATAAGATACTCCCCCTTTAAGCTACTATACAGCGTTAAACTATATTACTTCTTTAATATAATAATAAAAGAAACTAATAGCGCTAATACAGCGGATAAGGTTAAGGCATAGACAAAGTTTACTAATAACCTAAGGGTAGTTTAGGAAAAGGCCTAAGACATAGCTTAACTAGCAATCGCTAAGATAAAGCTATACTATAACAGTTACTATATAGAACCTCTGCTGCTATAAGCTAGAGATCTTATTTACGTTAAACTATATAAACTAAGGCAAATTAGTTACTACTTGCTAAACTAAACAAAGCTTTTTTACTAAAAAGCTAAGCTATTCTTAGTACATAAGAAAATTAACGCTCTATAATACTAGCTAAACTTGCTTAAATACCTAAAATAAGGGATAAGTATTAGCATTAAACACCTAGAACTAGTGCTATAGGGGACGCGTACTATAGAACTACCTAAGCTAATCTAACAAGAAAAGAACCTATAGTAGGTTATCTAAAAGATCTTAAACAAAGAATAACGCAACGGATGCGTTAAGTATAAGGTAGAATAGCTAAGCTTTAACAATACTACTTAAGAGCCTAAGGAGTTATTGCGCATAGACGTTCTACGAATGTTAGCTAAGTACAACGCTAATAGGCGTAGGCGCAAAGGCTAGGGCGCTAAAGGACAACTAGCTACGTAACCTTAGCAAGGGAGGACGCTACCGCAGCCTTAGGTCGCAGCCTTGCCCTACGTCGTAGGTCGCAGCCTTGCCCTACGTCGCAGAGGTCCCTGCTACCTTCTACTATAACATAACCCTACTATCCTACTTTTCTTACCTCCCCTTACTATTTTACCTTTCCCTACGACCCCTTATAACCTTTTCTAATCGTTTAACTGCCTTACTATTCCCTTTTTATTTTTATAATAGTAAACTTTATTTATAATTCTTTAACTTTGTTTTACGCCTATTCTTAAGGCAGTTTCTCTTTTGTTTTCCTTAGTTGCGTTTAAATTCTTATTTCCTTAAGACGTAAGCGTATCTGTCCTACTTGCTTAACTGTAAAAAACATAACTTTGTATACGTTAAAGAGCTACCTATATATCCTTATACTTTCGTTTTTCGCCTTCCTTTGTATAACCTTTCCTACGCCTACGTTACTATTCTAATTCGTTTATTGTACCTTAGTTTAATTTATGCTTATACTACTATGCCGTTTTGCTTTTGTTTTATACTATTTTCTTTTAGTTTTTACGTAGTTTGCTAGCATTCTTCTATGCTGTTTAAAGCATAATCCTGTAATTCTTACTCTATAGTCTTTACCTTTTCTATCTTTAATAAGCACTTTATCCTTACCTTTGCTTAAAGAATACCTTAATTAATACTTCTAAAACTAATTATAGACATTAATTAAGTCAATAAGCGATTAGACTAAGTTAATAAGCAACTAAGAATTAACTAATATATAGGCCTTACCGCTAAACTAAGACAAAAGGTTACTTTTACTAAATTAAAGAACTACTCTACTCCTTTTATTACTATTAAACATAGTAAAAGACAATTATAATAAATAGTTTACTAAAGCTAAGGCAGTATAAGATAAATATTAAGAAAAATTACGTTAGTTTACTTATAAAGAGCAATAAGAGTACATTAACTTCGCTAAAGGTTACGCCTATAAGAAGGAATAAATTAATTAAAAATCTTTATAAAGCTATAAGCTATATAAAGCTATTTAGCTTAAGCCTGCTTATTTTACAGCTACAACATAAACCTTCCTTGTTGCCTTATACTACCCTTACTGTATAGCTAGCATTACTATTCTAGCTAATAATAAGTTTAAGGGAAAGGCTAGTATCTTACCCTATAGAAAAACACTTTATTTCTTAGTAAGCTTACTTTAACTTTATAATAGCTTATAGTATTATAAACGCTTACTAAACAAAAAATTTTTTTAGGGATAAGCTAGCGTACGCCTATAGCAAGATTACTACCTACCTTAAGGACAACGCTTACTAGATCTTACGCACTAGTAAATAAATTATTAACAACTACTTTATTAAAATGCTTACTAACGTAAGACGTATAACGCTAATCTATAGGGACTAGATAGTCTATGCCTAGGACTAACTACGATAGGCGCTCTAGGACCTGCTATACTATCTAGAAGTCTATAAAAGGTAGGTAAAGTATATTTAAGAGGATAGATAGGTAGAGAGAAAGTAAGAACAAGAAGGAGAAGTTATCTATAGGAAGTTTAGAGAAGAAGAAGTTATTTATAGGATATTCGTTTAATAAGGATATTAGGTTTTTTTAAGGAAAGGGTTATTAAGAGATATACAGCGTATAGGCAGGCTAGTGTAACGCTACGTAACGTACTACGTAACTACGTAAGCGTGCTACGTATAATACTAAATTCGCGTATTATAGCACCTTTAGATAGCTTCTCTTCCTTTTTCTTTACGCTAAATACTAGACCTTAATTACATCTAGTAGCTATACTATACATGCCTGCTAGCCTAGTGACCTGTCTGGTAGGCGTGCCCTCCTATTCTACGCTATTTCCGCCCTATCCCTTAACCTTCGTTAGCTATATTATAGGTATATACCTATTTAAGGGGAATTAATTGTTCAGTAATCGGGATCTCTTAGATCGGTTTCTTAGTAAAGGTTCTTATAGCCGTCTACCTATCGATCTTAATTCTTATTGCTTTAAGCTACTTAAAGGCGAATTAGCTTTAACGTGCCTTAACGAAATGCTTTAGGGGGCTTAGGAGACTATCGATGTAAAGCCTGTAGCTTAAGGCTATTATAAAAGCTATTAAAAATGCTTAAAAACGCTTAGCTTTACTAATTTTAATCTCTTTAGCTAGATCTCTACTCCCTCTCTTTCTAAGTAAGTGCTCTTTAAGGTATTCTATTAGATTAGGAGGGTCCTTAACGTCGACGAGGTACTAGGCTTGTGTAGCTTTCTGTCTTCTTCTGCCTTAACCTCTACGAGCCCTATAAAGACGAGGACTTTATAGTTAGAAGCTAAAGTTAATAGGGCTGTATACTAGGCTAGCGGGAGTGCTGCTTTCCTCTCTGCTTAGCAGGCTGTGATCCCTTTCCCTATAATAGAGAAAAAGAACTTAGCCTTAGTTATTTTCTTGTTCTTTAGGTCGTTTAATTTAATTAAGCTAATAAGGCTTAAGATTAATTATCTTAGCTAATTCGAATAGCGGTGCTTATGGCCTTAGGGGCAGCGGAGTAATTAATCTAGGGCCTTAAATATCGTCTTCTTTAGCTTCTTTTAGCGTTGCTTAATGCCCTAAGGGGCCTCTAGGCGTTAAGGAGCCCCTTAATTAGTCCTTTAGCGATAAGGAGCCTCTTAATAGAGATAATAAAGAAGCTAGGTTCTTAAGATCGCTCTAAGTGTAAAAGAAATCTAATAAGGACCCTCCCTTTAAGATAGCTTTATAAGTTATACCTACAGGGGCTCTAGGGGCTCTAGAAGCTTCTATAGCAGCCTCTCTATAACTTACAGTAGCCTCTTAAGGGGGTACGTAATCTAGGCTTAGGCTATCTCTTTCTTCTTTCCTTAGCTAGGCTTCCTAATTTCTCTTCCTTTTATTATTATTAAGAGCCTTAATTAAGCTATTCGAGCCTCTTAAATTAATTAAGCTAGCTAGGCTATTCGAATTAATCTGCCTATTCGAGCTATTCGAGCCAGCTAAGCTATTCGAGCTAGCCAGGCTAGGGACTATCTAGTCCAGGCTATCGCCTATAGATTAAGCTCTTCCTAGGCCTTAGAGATCGAAATAGGTGCTTCCCTTAGAGCTTCTAACGAATTTAAGCTAACTAATTAGGATCTTAGCTCTTTAGTTAACCCTATACTGCTCTAGCGGCTCTACTAGGCCTGTTAAGGCGTTAAAGATGTTATAAGCCTTTATTGTCTCTAGCGTTTAGTAGGCGTACTCCTTAAAGCTCTTAGCCTCTCGTTCTTAGTCTAGATAATAAATAACTAATTCGTTAAATTAAACATTAGCTAACTTAACGACCTTCCTTGTCTAGAGAGAGGGTACCTAGATTATATACTAAGTAGACGATTTATATCCTATAAGGTAGCTAATATAAGCTTTAGGTTAAAAAGAAGAGAATTTATAGGAATTCTTAAGGGCTTTAAGAGCTTTTATCTTTATAGGGTATACTATATATCTAAAGACTTATAAATAGCTAACTTTAGGTTTTAGGGCTTTAGGAAGGTACGAGAAGCTTAGATTTGCCTTCCTTATCTAGGACTACTACCGCTTATACAGCGTAATCTATCGGCTCTTGCCTTAATCTTAGGTTAGTGTGCAATTAAGAAGGTATACTATAGCACAAAAGACGTTTAGCTAAAGCTTTTTAGGTAGGTTAGCATTAAGCATTATAACCTTTGCTCTTTCCTTTACAATAGAAGCTAATCGCTTAGCGTAGCTGTTCTACTAAGGAGTTAACGGAGAGGATAATTATACAACAGTGCCTTCCTTTGCAATCCCCTTAATCTCTTAGTATAAGAAGAGGGCTTGCTTATTATCTAACTATAAGACCTTTATTTGCTAATTAAAATAGGTTTATAGCAGGTCTTAGAGTCTTGCCCTTGCTGCCTTAATCTTAGGCTTCTTCTTAAAGGCATAGAAGAACTAGAATCTTATATTTATATAAGTAAAGATAACTTAGTACTAATCTTTAGAGTATACTAGCACTTTATAGTATTAGAGATCTACGCTTATAGCCTCTCCTGCCCCTTATAGAAGCACTTAAGGAGCTTAGCGAGATATTTAGCAGTAAGCTTTCTTAGTTACGTATACTTTATATTCGTAGGTTATAGGGCTAGTTATCTTAAGCCCTAGGAGCGATCCTATAGCTTCCTTAAGAGCCTTCTAACCGATGTGCCCTAGCTAACGGTGCTAAAGATCTCTAGCGTTACAAGCTAGGTGCTGTAGGCCTTAAGATTCGATTTCCCTGCTTACAGCTGCTAACGAAAACACTAGGCTAGACCGCTTTTCTAACTTTATCGCGTCTTCTAGATCTATTAAGCAAGACAACTTTATTAAGTTAGACGATTCTATCGAGCCTGCTAAATTCGTTAATCTTAATAAGAAAGGGATTATGCTTACCTTAGTAGCCCTTGCTGCCTTAATCTAGTTTACTAACTTTAGCGTGTAATAAGCGATAATATATTGTTTATAGTTATAATTAAGAACGAGCTTAGTAAGCACCTTCTATAACTCCTTATGCTTAATCTAGCTATTTAAAGTATCTTAATAGAAGCTGTTCTTCTTAAACAGATATATTAAGACAATGTTAGTGTATATACTAAGTATATAGTATGCCTCTAAGACTACTACTAACTAACTAGAATTAACCTTAATAATAGCTTTTCTTTAGCTAAGTAGCTTAAGGGACAAGTCGCTAGCTTTAACGACGTCTCTGTATCCCTAGACAAAGGACTTAGGTAGGAAGAAATCTAGGTTATTAAAGATATTAGTATTAGATCTAGAGTTAAAGATTATAGCATTTCTTATTATAAGATTATCCTTTTCTTCCTTTTTTAATGTATTAAGGACTTAGATAGCAACGTTGCTAACCTTAGCAGGGCCTTAGCTCTTAATTTAGACGATTTCCTTGTCTTTAGCTGTCTTAGCTACCTTAGACTTAGTGCTATTAATACCCTTCTTTTTTTGCTTCTTCTTCTTTAGAGGATCTAAGGTAGCTAGCTGTATTAAAAGGGCCGCTTCTACTAGCTTCTCCTTCTTAATCTTGTTTAGCTATGCCTTTACGGCTATAGCTTCTTCTTTATAAGTCTTAAGTCTCTTCTTTAGAGCTTTTTTCTTTTTCTTTTAAAGCTTAAAGGTTATAAGTAAAGCTTTATACCTATTAATAATAAGTATGCCTTAGCACGTCTCCTACTACTTATCTAGCTAGCCTTTATGCAAGGTACTATACCTAAGGCACTTAAGCATCCTTTAGGAGCGAAATAGGTGCTACTGCTCTTTGTCTATCTTGTCCTTGCTATTGCTACCCCTATAAGTAGCTACATTTATATAAGCTCTTAAAGTGTTTCTGTTAATTTGCTAATAATAAGCAACGTACTAATAGAAGTTAGCAACTATCTTAATAATCTTAGGCATCTAAGCTATGCTTTGCTTTGCTTCTTTAATCTTATTACTTATCTTCTCCTCTTAAAGGGGAAAGGTAGCCTTTATAGCTTAAAGAAAGAAGTTAATTATAGTTTCCTTGTTAATAGTTTTAACCTTATACTAAAGATAGTTATACTAGGCCTGCTTAAATTAAATAAACTATATAGACTAGTTTCTTTAACTAAGAGTCTATTAAGCTAGACGCTAGAAGGTTTAAGATACCTTTTTACGATCGTAGCCGTTAAGAAGGACAACCTTTGCCTTTACCTAGTTAATAAACTTACTTAGATAGAGATTCTAGTTTTCTTTTTCTTAGTATTACTTTGCAATAGAGGCCCTTATTATACTAAAGATATTAATTATAAGATCCTTTGTTTAGTAGTATTAGACTTCTTTTATGCGCTAAAGGTTGTATTGCTTATTGTACTCTACGAGCTAACCTTTTTTTTCTACTCTTTTAGCATTACATTTAAGCTTATATACTTAGAAGGTACTCTTATACGTATTTGCATTAAAGATTAAGGTATTCCTTTTTATAGTAAAGCTTTTATAGGTTAGAATAGGCCTATTATTGTACTAGAGAGGATCTTTTAGTAGGTCTTTAAGAGAAAGGTTTATAATAATGTTAAGTTTAATGTATTTTTATATACTATAAGGTTCTATGTATTCTTAGATTGCTAATAGCTATTTAGACTACTTAGCATAAGATTTTAATTTAGGAAGGGCTAAAGGCTTTAGCGTTAGCATTTTCTTTATAGTCTTGCTTCGTAGGATAGAGTAGATAGAAAGGTAATGCTGTGTAGAATGTGTATAAAGCGTGTAGGGGAGAATTTGCTAATACCTTTGTTAAGAGACGATTCCTAGGAAACGATAGCTTTAGAGCAAGACAATTAAGTCTAGCGACGAATGCTTTCCTTAAATTAACTAAGACAATTAAATTAAGCAAGATTTGCTTTCTTTAAGTTAGACGATTAAGATAAACAAAATAGATTAAATGAAATAATTAGGAACAGGCTTTCTCTTAGCTATATACAGCGATTAAGAGAGATTAAGAACAAGGCTTAGAACGAATAATAAGCTAGGTGTAAGTTAGATAGAGACGAGGCACTTCTTTCTTTGCTTCTTTGCTCTAAAACACTAAAAACAAAGATTATAATATCTTTTTAGTATATAGCAATAAAGCCCTTTTAGTAGAAGATATAGGCTTATAAAGATTAAGAAGACCTTATAAGCTTATAATTCTTAATAAAAAGGGTTAAAAGGTAAGGATATTGCGATTAGGATAGCGTTTATTAATTTAGAGCTAAGGCTATCTAGGCTAGAGGGAGTATTTATATATAAGATACTGTTAAGGTATAGCTAGCATAGCTAATTTAGCCTAATTTAGGCTATAAGTAGCGTTCCTGCAGTGTTACCCTTATATAGCGTTAATGCTTTATTCCTATACCTTTTTAGATTATGCACCCTCTAGCCGCAATATCTATCTAGCTTCCTATTGTAGCCGGGTTAGCTGCGCGTTCCCACCGACAGGCTCCCTAGGGAGTACGGAGTACGGAGTACATGCGGAGTTCACCGACCCGGTCCAACACTTAAGACCGGCCTGCATTCCCCCCTCTCTTCAAGTTCTGGCCACCCTCCATTCATCTACCGTCCCTTCGCCAGCCACTACCGTCCGTCCCTCTCCGTGTCATCACTCCATCCGAAGCTTCTGCACGGAGAAGACCGTAGCGCTTACGCCCCGGGTACCGGTACTGCGAATGCTCGACTGCCGCGCGCTGCTCCACGCGCTTGTGCCGGTACCCGGGACTTCGGTTGCATTTCCCCAAGGGGGCCCAGGGCCCGATCAGTGCTTATGGCGCGGCTTGCGGATTTTCTAATCAATCTGCCTTGGCTTCGCGGACATCATCTGCACAGGCTCTGCGTCTTCGGCTTCGCCAATCTTGTCGAGGGGCGATGACACATCTACTCTGTATACTATACGGAGTGCGGGATACGGGATACGGAGTACGACTAGGTGCGGAATGCGGAGGACTGGTGGACGCCTTTCCTGCTCCGGTGATCCGGCACGCAGTCGGGATCGAGGGGGGCATATGCCGCCGGTAGATGAGGGTTCGGCGAATGAGGTGGGGGGAGTAGCATGATCTATATGGCGGCGGCGGCGGCGGCGGCATACGCCCTGCATGCGACTCGCACACGACCGCTTCCCCGCACGGAGATGTCGATATGCACGCAGCTGCTGGGCGTGGCTCGTTGGATCGCCTGCGGACACGTCGGCATCTGGACTGTTGGCCGCGTCTGCGCCGCGCTGGTCCCGGCGCTCGTCGAAGCGGCAGCCGCAGGCGCATTTCTCGACATCGTGCGTGTGCTCGTACCTGTATGCCATCTTGCGAGAGCCGTCCCCGTGGCCCATCTCCGTCGTGAGCCAAGCTCTTCTCTCCTTTAGGTGCGTCTCATCAATGATCGACAAAGGGTTCTAAGGAAAGGGAGAGGGCTATTCCCGCCGTATTGTAATGGAGCACGCTTGCCGAAATGGCCGCTTGGTTGCTCGCTCGTCACGATGTCGACCGAGGATGAGATCTCTCTAGCTTGGACATGAAGGGCAAATTGCTTGCTCGCTCACACAGCCCTTCGCGGACGCTATCGTGGCTCGTACGCTGCGGATTCGAAGCGCGGCACGACTGTTCCCTCTCATTTCCCACGTGCACTGGCGATGCCCTCATGCGGAGGCTCGGGTCGTGCGTGCTAGCTCACGAACGCCTCGAAGATGCCCTGCAACCTGGGACAAATCTCCTCACCACCCCGCTTCCTTTGAGCACCATCCTAGCACTTCCTTTGAGCACCGCTCTTCAGTGATCTCCATGCTGACCATCATCTGGAGGATCAATCTCGAAAAGATCTCCGTGTTGTTGGTAGAAGGGAGGATGCGACCCCTACGCCTCGAGCAAGTGCCCGGCTGGCAGCACCAGAGAAGGCTGGCCCCCTTTGCCTGTGACAGGCCCAATTCTCTTCGGAATTGTACGCGGCAGTTTGTCAAGCCAGCTGCCTGGATGATGGCAAGCCGGGAGGGAAGACGACGACGCAGGGGGCGAGGCTTCGTGAGATGCATGTCCGTCGAAAGGGGACACATGGAGATCTGCCTATTTCAGGGCATTTGACAGAAAGATCCGTGGGCTTTGCTAGAGCCGTAGTCGTCATAAAGCTAGAAATTGGCGCATGATTCCCTTGAAGCCGCCAAATCGAGCGAAAGCGAGGGTCCAGGCGACGACCCCCGACTCAGAGGAACTTGACGTCGTAGGTCCATTCCTCTTCTCAGGGAGCATCGGATGCCCGTCTCGCAGCTCCGCACGGCCGTTGGGTCCGCGGTCGCGGTGTTCATCATGAAAGGGGCTACTCCTATCTGCTACGGTCCGATGCCTTATGACGGCACGAAAACCGATCGAACCCCTCGGCAGCTCTTTCGGCAGGTCGAGCGCTTGACGTATGGAGTCTTGGCTGCGTCAGGGGAGGCTTTTACTTTCACACGGCAGGATCGACAAGCTAGGGGCACGAACCAGGAGTCACAGTCGTCGCCGGCGCGGACACATTCGAGGACCGGCAAAAGACATGGGCATCAGCACGAGCAAAGGCATGGACATCAGCATGAGCAGAGGTATGGACATCAGCATGAGCAGAGGCATGGGCATCAGAGCGAGCACGGGCAGGGGCACCAGAGCGAGCACAAGCTAGGGCATGCAGACCATCCTGTACAGACATGGCCAAGCCGAGCACAACGACTCGAAAGATGAAGACAGGTCGATCACGCAAGTGTAGGCACGGGGCCGAAAAACAAGACAAGCACGGATGGAAATGGGTTTCCAGGCGCAGGCTGAGCGCAAAGCTCGGCATCGACACAAGGAGCTCGGGCACGGGACCCATCCAGCAGCGCATGGAATCCAGGGGTGGACGAGAGGGCAGACGTCGGCTCAAGAACAAAGAACACAGAACAAGCAGGTTGCGGGAGAGAGAGGAGGGTGAGGGACAAGCAGCAGACATGAGGAACAGCGGATCAATATGTTTCGTGAACTCGCTGCAACATATGCCTCTCCCTTTTCTCCTGGACACTCCCCTCTTCCCGCGTTCGTAGCCCCTCACGCATGACGATGAATGGGTATCCAAATAGTATGTGGTGGATGGGAGCCCCTGAATCTACTCCATACTCCAGACTTGAAATGTGATTTTCCTCCTCCAAGGTAGTACCCGGGCATATCCCGTTCAACATGTGACTCTCCTCTCTCAAGACATCTGGGCATATACCCATACTTAATACGTTACCATGCTCAACATTTAGGCATACTTACTCCTGCTCCAGAGTACTACTACTGTAGTACTAGTAGTACTCAGCATGTGGGCCCCCAAGTATTCGGACATATCCCCATTCTCAACGTGTATCCTTCCGCTCACATGCCCCCTAGTAGTACTCCAAAAGAGATCCTTCTTCCCATTGTCCATGCTACTCACCAGACCCCCCCTTTTCCAAGCTTGGCCGCAAACCCCCTCTCTTTTTGATTCCCCCCCTCAGCGCATATCTACACAATCCAAGACCCCTCCCCAGGTGTTTCGCCCCTACCGAATCTCCGCCCACGCCGCACACCCATCCCTCGCCCGCCCCCTCAACTCCCTCACCCCATGCCCACACGCCACGCACAGTTCCTTCCTCACCTTCGGCCCAAACGCGAGAATCTTCTCCGGCGCATAGATCACAGGCAGCGCCGCGAGGATCTCCAGCGCGAGGCGCTCGCAGCCGGCGGCCGCGGCGGGCCGCCTGGGGAGGTAGTCCTCTGGCATCCAGGTCGGCCTTGCGGGAGCTGTTGTCGACGTGTTCTTGTCCGCGGCGGCTCTGCCCCCTCTCCCCAAGCAGGCAATGCATATCCCCACCAGGCTATGCAGATGGGCCTGCGCCGTCAGCGGCGCCGCGGCAAGCACGTCCTTGAACACCCGCAGCGCGGCGAGCTTCTCCGCCGCGGGACCGAGCGTCTGCGCGGCGGAGATGGCGATGCGCAGGATCGCGCTGGCGTCTTCGTCGTAGACGGAGAAGGGGAGGTGCTTGACGGCGAGGAGCACGGCGATGCCGAAGTTGGACCTGATGAGGCGGGCTTTGTCCGGCGTGTCGGCGGCGGCGGTGGTGGTGGTGGTGGTTGTGCTGGCAGTGGTGGTGGCAGTGGCAGTGGGAGTGGTGGTGATGGTGGTAGTGGGACTGCCCCCGCCCAGCGCCCTCAACACCATCGGCTTCACGAGCTCGACATACACGCGCTGCAGCCATATCGGCTTCACCACCGCATGGTTCTCCTTCGCGAGTACCTCCTGCGGCGCCAGCGCCGCCTCGAGCCTCCGCGCGAGATGGTGCCCGACGAGCGGATCCGCGGGGACTTCGCCGAGCGCGTCGACGAGCAGTTTTGCGCTCTTGCCGGCGTACCGGCGGAGGAGGCCGCCGGCGATGGCTATGACGGAGGATGCTTGGTCAAGGGTGCTGCTGCCACTGCTCGATGCGGGGCTTTCCTCGCCATGGACGGCCCCGGTGGTTGTGTATCTCGCGTTGCTGATGGCCGTGGTGAGGCGCCCCTTCAGGATGTCCATCAGACCGGGGATGTCCTCGATGGTGTATTTGTTGGAGAGGACAGCGAGGATGGATCGGGCTACGGGTTGCGTCCAGGGGTTGTCGTCTGGTGTTCGTGGGGAGGATGAGGTGCCGTACACGAGGAGCTCGAAGGGTACTCTGCTGTCGAATAGCCGTCGCACGCCTGTTGCCCTGAAGCCCTCCAAGAGACCCAGAGCAAGCACGTTCACCCTCCCTTCTAGCAGCCACCCCCAGGGCGATGAATGTTGCGCCGCTAAGGTCTCGAGATGTGCGCCGTCGAGATCATCCGACGAAGCGCGCGGTATGGGGATGACTTCCTCCTGAAAGAGGTTCAGGGCATACCGCTCGACGCTGAGGGAGCTCTGCTGCGTCTCGTCGAGTTCGTGCACGATGAAACTCGCAAGGCTGGATAAGAGGCTCAGATACTGGAAGTGCGATGCCTGCGGGGCGCCTGAGAAATCATCACTGAGACGGAGAGCTGGCTGCTCGGCTTGCCCGCTGGAAGTTGTTGCGCGGCGATAGAGGTGTCGGACGACGAACAGGCCGATGAGCAGGAAATCCTGCCGCGGGCCCGCAATGGTGATTTCGGGCAGACCTCCGGTAGCCTCGTCCTCTTCTGCCGGTGCGCTGAGCGAGGCCAGAGCGGGGTACCTCTGGACGATGTCCTGCGTCCAGGGCTCATCCGCCAAGGTGGGCGTCTTCTGTGCGGGATCAGGCTTGGGAAGGGCGTCGTGGAGGTTGCGCGCGATGGACTGGATGCCGACCAAGAAGGCACACCAGACGCGGGGGTCGGACTTGCGGTCCATGTGCTTCGCCAGCTCCCTGGTCCACTGGCAGAGGAGATACAGAAAGTTGTGCATGCCGTCGGCGGGATCGCTGGGAGCTTCTGAGCACCCGACATATGCGAGAAGAGGGCCCAATGTCTGGACTGTTTCGGCCAGCCGAGCTGTCTGATGGGGATCCTCGTCCGAGCGGACCTGTGTGAGGGCCTGGTCCACGAGGGGCTTGAAAGCACGAGGATCTGCTTTCACGGCCCGCTGGAGTGCCTTGACCGATTCGTTGACGAGCTCGTCGGGCATCCGCCGGGGGAAAGCCCCTGGCAATGACCGCTGCAGGATGGAGAACAAGTCTCGGCAGATCTGGGAGCGGGTTCCCTCGGCGAGTAGCAGCGATGAGAGGTCTTTGTCGGCTGCGGCCGTCCGCGCCGACAGCAAGGCTCCGGCTCCCTGAGCAGCCACCGCCGCAATCTGCAGGTCGTCTTCTGCGGCGCCGCCGTCGTCATCCTCCTCGAGGGTCTTGTGCAGCGCGGCCTTGTACACGTCGTCGAAGAGGTTCCTGAAGATGGCGTCTATGGCCGCGAAGTCGCTCCTGTCTTGGCTCGACATAGCCGCGTCCGCGAGCAGGACCCTAGCCTCGAGCGTGACGAGGAGCAGCCGGAAGAGGTCCTGAGAGTGGGCGGGCGACTTGGGCCGGCGGATGTTCTCCTTGATGTGGGTGATGATAGGGGCGACCATGAGGACGAAGGCGGTCGGGCTGGCGCTGAGGACGCTGACGAGGAGGCGGCCGGCACGCGCGGTGTAGACCGGGTTCGAGAGGTCGTCGACGCAGTCGCGCGTGACGTTGAGGGTGTAGTCGCGCAGGTGCTCGTCCTGCAGCCGGAGGGCGAGCGTCTTGAGCACCTCGAGCGTCGCCCATATCGTGTCCTCGACGTCGCCGTTGCGCACCTCGTACTTGAGGCATGTCCAGAGCCTGAGCACGTGGGGCAGGATGGACTCCTCGGGGTCGGCGTACTCCTCGAGGCACGCCTTGATGGTCTTGAGGACGTCGAGCTTCACGTTGACCGTGACGCCGTACCCTTGGTCGAGCTTCTCCACGAGGAAAGGAATCGCCAGCCTGGACAGCCGATGGGTCGAGGAGAAGCAGCTGCGCAGCCGCAGCTTCAGGTCGTCCGTCGTGACACCCGTCTGCAGCTTCCGCGGGACCGTGATCGGGAAGTACGAGTGGAAGGCCTGGTAGGTCTTGTCGACGACAGCGTCCGTGACGTCGCGATACGTGGCGAGGAACTTGGCCAGCGTGTCGAACCAGACGTCGAGGCAGTCCGGGTCCCGCTCGCTGCGGCACAGATCGACGACCTGGGCCATGAAGGCCGCGTCGGGGCCGGCCCGGCGCTGCAGGTCGCGCGAGACGTCTGGGCGGTGGATGAGGGACCGTAGCAGCTGGTACACGGCGAGCCGCGTCTTGGGGGCCTGTCGCGGGAAGTCGTCCTGCAGGGCGCAGGTCTTGGTGATGATGTCGTGTCCGCTCGAGGGCTGGAAGGACTTCATGGCGACGATGCGGGAGAGGGCGGTCGCGGAGGCCGGGACGCCGGCTTTGTGGTCGACGTCGAACATGGCGCAGAAGAAGGCGACGAGGAGCTTGACCTGGGAGGGGCCGAGGAGATCGAGGCTGAGGAAATCGAGCGTGCGCGAAAGAAACTCGAGGGCTACGCAGGTCAGCCGCTGTTCGACCCGTAGTGTTCTCCTCCCCATGAGGCTCCCCCCCTGAATCTATTTTCCTCGACACACGTGTCCAGACCTTTTCCTCTTGACGCCCAGTCAGGGACGTCGTTGGCATCGTCGTTGTTCCCCGGCATCCACGGCTGGACGGCCTCGACCCACCGCGCGACGGGATTCGACTGGGCGGGCGCATTCTGTATCTCTTGACTGAGTTAGCCATCATGAAGCTCAGAGGTCTCTGTCCCTCTGTCCCTCTGTCCCTCTCTCGCTATCATTCCCCCCTCCCCCCCCCCCCCTCCCTTCCTCTTCTTGGATCAAGGAG
>NIGD01000007.1:293082-326181 GCA_003055185.1 Escovopsis sp. TC
GGGGGGGGGGGGGTCTCGAGGGACTCGGTGCGTGTCTCCAGGGCTCCGTACTCCATTATGTACTCCGTAATTTTCGATGAAATTGAAATGTCCTATGTATTGGCCCATGTCTTGTTGATTATCTCTCGGGCTGAACTATTGCTTGGCTTTTCGCGCTCAGTGTTTCTTTGGCTTGAGGGTTTGCAGCCTCGGTTTCTGGGGGTGGATTATCTCGAGGGGTGTAGTATTGGGCGGGGGGGTTCTATGTTCGTGGGTGGGTGCGGCTGTCAGGGCTGTGAGGGCGTGGGGACGTGCTTGCCGTGGTGGTCCTGTTGGTTCTCTCTATTGCTCGCGGTGTTCTCGCGCGCGGTGGGGGGGGGGGTTGGTGGTGTCTTTGGTGGTGGTCTCTTTCGCGGGGGAGTCCGCAGGATCGTCCGCAGGAGGGGCCGCGGGGTTGGGGTCCTTGGCGGTTTGAGGCTCCTCCTCCGCTGGCGCCGCTGCTGCTGCTGCTTCCGCGGTCTTGCTTGGTCGTGCGTCTTTCTCCCCTCCTGGCGCTGCTGCTGCTGCTGCTGCTGCTGCTGCTGCCTCCGAAGTCTTGCTTGATCCCGCTGCCTCTGTGGACTTGCTAGATCCTTGTGCCTCCGTCGCCGCAGCCTCGCCCTCCGCGTGCTTTGCCCCCGCCGCGCCCGATCTCTCGTCGCTGGAGACGCTCGGCGTACCGGTCCGGCTGGGCCTCTCCTCGAGCACAACCTTGGCGAGACCCCCGTTGAGGATCTCGTCGATGGACGGGTCCGTTCGGACGGAGCAGTCCTTGATCTGGGCCTCCTTGGCGAGGTCCCTCGGCTCGAGGCGGTCGAGGTCCTGGGCGTTGATGTCGACGGGGGGGTCTTCCTTCTTGAAGGTGGCGATGCGTCGGAGGCGGAGGTCTTTAGCCTTCTTGGCGGCCTCGCCGGCGACGGAGCGCATGGACAGCTCGGCGGGGGTCTTGGGAGCCGGTGCTGGTGTCGTTGCTGCTGCTGCTGCTGCTGTTGTTGTTGTTGATTTTGTTGTTGTCGGTGTAGGTGCCGATGTTGCGGATGGTTTCGAGAGAGAGTTCGAAGAGGAGGAGGGGAGGGGGGGCGCGGGGGGCGCGGGGGCGGGTGGGAAGGAGGCGTCTGTCTTGGAGGCGTCTGTCTTCTTTGCGGACTTCTTGGGGGCGCGTTTCTTGAGCTGGGGCTCGGGGTATTTGTGGTGGATGTCGGGGATGGTGGTCTCGTCGTAGTAGATCTTGAGGTGCTGCTTGAGTTCGCGGTACTCGTTCCATTCTTCGATCTCGACGATGTCCTGCGGAGAAAGAAGAGATCGTATGTGTTAGCCAAGGATTTCTTCTGCGTTGGATGGCCCGATTCGCGTTTGCGTCTGCGACGCAGAAAGGGGGATGGGGAAGGCGTTGGAGAGGCCTACCCCGAGGACCATGCCCTCCTGGATGAGGGCCGGGATCTGGCGCTTCCTGCCGGCGGCGTCCTTGCCGGCGCGGCGGCCCCATAGCATGCGGGCCTTGTCGTCGACGGCGATGTCCTTGGCCTTGAAGGGTATGCGGTTAGCGCGCAGGATGGTCTCGAGGCGGGAGGTCGCGGTGACGATGTGGGAGGAGCCCGCTGTGAGGGAGGTGTAGATGTAGAGGGCGGGGTCGGTCGAGTAGGTCGCCATGGTGATGGAGATGCTCGGATGGGGGCCTCGTTTCGCGTGGCGGCCGGGTCGTGTGGTCGTGGGCGTGGGCGTGGGCGTGGGCGTGGGCGTGGGCGTGGGCGTGGTCGTGGGCGTGGTGATGGCTGTGGCTGTGTTTGTGCGCGCGCTTGCGACCGTGCTCGGCGGTCAGGCAGTAGTACGGAGTAGTAGGAGTAGGTATCGTTATGGACGTGGAAGTAGGGGCGAGCTCAGGCGGTTAGAAAGAGGAGGGGGGGATACATGGAGATGGAGGAGGGTCGCCAGACGCGATCGTCCTGCGCCGTGATGGCGTGGAGGTGCGGAGTCCAGGACACGAACACGATGGATGGAGGTGACAGGGTGTACGGAGTGGCCGGACCGCGGATGCCGAGGGTCGACTATGTTCTCCAGCTTCCTCTCTGCCGGGCTTCGTGGGGGTCGGTGGATGGAGAAGCGCCGGTCGATGGAGGTGTCGCGATGCGGTACGCAGTGGGGGAGTGTTCGTTGGGGATCCGGGAGTGGGATCGTGTGGGGGACGTGGACCTCTCAAGGGCTCCAGCGAGGTGGATGGGGACGGGAGGGGATGGTGTTGTCGCCGTGGATGGACAGATGGATGGATGGGGGATGGATGGTGGATGGATGGTAGATGGATGGTGGATGGATGGTGGATGGATGGTGGATGGATGGTGGATGGATGGTAGAGGATGATGGATGATGGATAGTGGAGGATGATGGAGGATGGATGGTGGAGGATGATGGAGGATGGATGGATTGGATCCAGGGGCTTGGAGATGAAGCTCTTGACCGGGAGCTCGAGCTACTCGGCATCCAGCGCGGGAGCTTCAGCCTTCAGCTGCGGGGGCGGGGCAGGGCTGGACGCAATGTCGATTGGGCTGGCGTTGCGGGCACAAGATGGAGTGGGTGAAGTGGAGGAAATGGAGGAAATGGAGGAAATGGATCGATGATGAATGATTGGCACGAAGATGTCGGCAGGTCCTGGCACTGGGATGGATCCATGGCTGGAAATGGAAATGGACTCCATGATGACCTCGTCCAAGCACCGATCACAGGACACAGAATCTTGAGCATCTCCATCCATCTACATACATCAATGTATACTACTCCGTACTACTGTGCTCATTGAATGTACATCCATCAATGGATGGAACATCCATTTCGGCCTGCGAGATCATGGAGCTGGAGCTGGAGCTGGCTGATGCTGTGTGCTCCAGGGGGGGGGCTGTTGGGGCTCTTCCATGGATGGATGGAATGGAATTGGATGGATCTGGATTAGGTGGGTAATGTTATGAGGTCGTCAGGGGAGATTCATCCACCGTCTGCGTCCCGGCTCAGGGACCTTCCATCGACTCGATGGTGGATGGATCCAGATGGATCAAATTGATCTATCCATCAATCCATCTGGACCCGAATCTTGTGCGTCAGGCACTGGCGAGACGAGGCAGATCCCGGGCGACCGATGGAATGAATCCAAGGGGCAGATGCTCGCGCGCACGGAAATGAGCGTGATCTGGGCTCAGGCAGGCTCAGGCAGGCCCAGGCAGGCCCAGGCAGGCTCCGCGACGCGCTCCGAGTCGTACGAGTACGAGTACTCAGCTCCGGCGCGTCCATCATGACCCATTCCTGGGCCGGGGGCCACGGATGCGAATGCCTCCAGCAGTCGGGTGACCAGCCCGGAGCAGCTGGGTAGCATCAACCATCCCCATGAACATCGATGGATGGATGCATCATGGCTGCCATCATGGCTGCCATTATGGCTGCATCCTCGGGATGGGGGCAGCCAGGGTTAGGGTCAGCGAGGGTTAGGGTCAGCGAGGGTTAGGGTCAGCGAGGGTTAGGGTCAGTGAGGGTTAGGGTCAGCGAGGGGACAAGTCAAGGGTTCGGGGTCACTTGGGCCAGGACGAGGGCAGCACCGACGAGGCGTGGGCCTCGAGGAAACATCGTCATCGACACGCCCGGGATCGCCTCCTCTGGCATCTACGCAGTACTCGTACTCCGTACTCCGTACTATGGATTGGATCGATGTCTTCACGGCTCCTCTGCGGCGCGAGCTGGGTTGAGGTCGGGACCATCGCCGACGAACCCCCATCCATTTGCTCCGCGTCATGGGGGGAAGACACACCCAATTGCCCTGGATTCTCGGGGTGTTGTGCTTCCTCCTTGTCCTCCTTGTCTTCTCTGCCTCCTTGCCTCCTTGCCTGATTGCCTCCTTGCCTCCTTGCCTGATTGCCTCCTTGCCTCCTCGTCCCCTCACCTCCTCGTCCCCTCGCCTCCTCGTCCCCTCGTCTCCTCGTCGTTCCGTCCCCTCGCCTCCTCGACTCATGGCCTCCTCGTCCCCTCGTCGAAACCCTTCCCCCCAACCGCCAGTACCTACCGTGGGTAAGTCCCTTCCAAACACTGTCTCTCGCACTTCCATGTCATCCAGACTTCGGAATTCCCTCAATGACGCCTTCACCATCCACCTGTCCATCCACCTGTCCATCCACCTGTCCATCCACCTGTCCATCCACCTGTCCATCCACCTGTCCATCCACCTGTCCATCCATCCCTCCACCCGCCCACCCATACGAGTACACCCCTCTCCCTCTATTGTGCGAGTACGAGTACGAGTACGGTGAGGGAGGCTGACCCTCTGATCAGCGGAAAATGGGCAAAATGATGAAATCTTGAACCCTCGTCGCCCCCCCGCTAGCCCAACTCGCCCTCGCCCTTCCAGCCCGCTCTGCGCCACGGGCCGTGGAGAAGCCGGGGCGGTGCTGCTCGAGCAGCGTGGCCCCCAGGCAGCTCGCCTTCATGGAATACCAGGAGGCTGGGGGAATGCTGTAGGAGCAGGACTCCCACGCCCTTCCTCCATGATCCGTACGATGTACGGAGTACGGTCCTTGCCTCCTGCTATGTGAGTGCGGTTCGAATTCCTCCGTCCCCCCGCACCACATGCTGATACCGGTGGGGGGCCTGTCGGTTGTGTCACACGGCCTTCGATCAAGCCATCCCTTTGATTTCCCGGCCACGGCTATTGACTTTGCGGCAGGAATGCTGTGGCCCGTTGGTATCGACAGCATCTATCCCTTGTATGTGCGAGTACGGAGCACGGCGTACAACGTACGGCGTACTCGTGCTCACTCGTACTCGTACTCGTACTACTCGTACGACGAGCGCGACGAGTATCGAGAACAGACGTCGGAGCGTCATCCATGAGGATCAGCGAACTGCACAGACAATGCTGTGCTCGAAAGCCAAGCCTCATGCATCATTGATGCATGCGGAACACCAAGTATTGCTGAACCGTGCGCCGGTATGGATCGCCGTCTCACGAAAGCAATACGAGATCCCGACGAGGGCTCACCGTGGTCCCTCCTCTGTGCGCCGCCCTCTGTACGGAGTACTCGCACGAGTACGAGTACTCGTACGCCTCCTTCTGTCCTCCCTACACAAGCATCAGACTCGTCTCAGACGGCAGAAAACTCCATCGAGCCATGCTGGGAGGACGGAATCCCGTGCGAGGACGAGGACGGGATCACGGGATACCACCTGTTGATGGAGTAGGATCCACACGCACACAGATTTTCGATAGTACTCGTACTTGGAGGGATGCCTCAATCTCCACCACTTCGCCAACGCCCCCTCTATCGACTCTATCGACCACGCGCCATGCCAGGCTCCGTCCCCGTCGCCCGTGTCAATCTATGCAGGCCCAATCTCCTTGTGGCCTACTCGCACGGCGCGCGGGGGGGTTCCAGGTCCCTTCTGCGAACCGCGAGAGACGAACCAGAGCTCCCAAGGGGTTCTACCCGTACGGAGTACAAGTACTGGTATGGCCGACGACGAGTACTACTTACTAGTAGTACGCCGTATGTGCAGCCCCGAAGTGAAGGTTGCCTTGGCCTGCCAAATCGAAGAGGCAAAAGAAGAAGAGAGGCTAGGGAGGGGGGGGGCTGGTCGGGGGTATTACTCCGTTCCTGCGTCCTCGCACCATGCCCAAGGACTATTCCGTACTGGTCGTTGTTTACGTCGCATGAGGCCGGGCACTCCCATCCGCGTCTGACGGAGGATTCCTCATGCCTTGGGCGCGAGTACGGAGTACCTCGCCCCATCCTGGTCGTCGCGGACGCGCCGTGAAACGACGACGCTGTCGGTTGGCAATCTTCCGCCGGCTGGTGGTGACAACATGGCCCAGTTCGGCCAAGATGGTCAGCGTCGTCAGGGATGGCCTTCCGCCTCATCATGCAAGGTACAGGCACGGTGCCTGCTGCTTGATCCACCGACGATGCCCTTCGCGGAAAGGCGCGCGCTCCACGACTTGTCCCTCGCCCGGGGCCCGCGCCCAATCACGACCCGTGCCTGAAGGAGCCAGCGCGCCCTCCCTCTCTCGCCAGGGATGCCAACTTCGGTGGCCCCTTCAGGCCAAGGGACGTTGTTTGTCCGGTTCACAGGGGTGATGAGGGGGGGGGGGGGGGCAAGACACCAGAAAAGGGGTTGGCAAGGGGGGGGGGGGGGGGGGGGGGGTTTGCCGGAGATTGACCCCCCAAAGGCGACTGTCCCCTAGGAGGGGGAAAAAAGACGGGCCCCCCATGGGTGGGGGTGGGGGGTTGGCGAAAAACCCTCCCCCCCCCCCCCCCCCCCCCCCCCTCCAGTTGCCTGCTCTTTTACCCTCCCCTTCCTTTCTTTTCTTCTTCTACTTCTTCTTCTCCTTCTTTCTTCCCTTTCCCTCTAACCATCCCAAATCCCTCCCACCGATTCTTCATCATCGCTCATTAGGTGCTTACACCTATTCCACTCCCTTGGACAGCAACATCTGCTTACACCGCGCTCATTTGACACCCTCCCTCCTTCAAAGCAGCATCACCGCCCTCGCCTATTCATATAGCGAGCCTCTTCCATCTACCTAGGGATCTCTCTCATTGACCCTCTCTCTGTCCTTACGAGAACAAGCAATCCTTCCATCTCTCCTCTCTCTCAGACTCTGTCCCATCTTGAGTCCCGAACCCTCAATCCGCAACGAGGAACAAGAATCTCCACACCAGAAGCACATCACACAAGACGGTCATCAAGATGCGATTCTCCGCCACCATTGCTCCTCTCGCCATCCTGGGCGCCTCTCTCGTCTCCGCCCAGGAAGAAGCCTTGACGACAACAATCACCTCCACCGTCACGACCGCAGTGACCGTCACCCGATGTGCCCCAAGCGTCACCAACTGCCCGGCCAGCCGCACGACCTCGCCCAGTGCCTTCACCCACACCGTCCAGGCCATCCCCACACACGGTAGCAACTCGAGCTCGCGCCCCAAGCCTACCTGGTCCGCCAACAACTCGACCAACTCGACCACCAACTCCACCCGCGGCGCTGCTGCCCCGACGGGAGGCGTGGCCCTCCCCACCGGCGGGTTCCCCGGTGCCGGCGGGCCCGGAGGTGCTGCTGGTCCCGGCGGTGCTGGCAACGGTCCCGCTGGCAGCGGACCTGGTGGTGCTGGCGCCCCCGGCACCGGTGGCATCCCCACCTCTCCCGGCGCCAAGAGCATCGCCGCCATGTCTGGAGTTGTCGCCGCCGCGCTGGCCGCCGCCCTTGCCGCCTTCTAAACACACCCATTGCAGAGAGTCTACGCATCTGGCTTCTTGGCCGCCCTCCCTCTCAATGGAACTCGGATTGCCCATCTTCTCTTCTCTTGCCCCTTCACATCACTTCCCACGACCGCATCTACGATCCGGTGCAAAAAGTTTTTGATCTCATGGAATACGGAAAACCAATAAGAGGAGGACGGACAACCGGAGCGCTCTCGGGACGAGCTTTACGGAATGGCGAAATTACGGGTTCAAGGATTTACCAGGTGATCTAGGGGGATGCGAGGCCGCGAAGGACAGGACTCCGGGAGGTGAGGGCGAGTCGCCGCGAGGGAAGGATGAAGAGGGCCACCAGACACCATCCCCTTCTTCTTCCTCGCGCCCATCCCATCGACCCCTTGCCTCCTCTCCCTTCCTTCCCGCCCTCCCATCCCGCAAGAGGTGTCTATTTTTGATGACGGCGAATATATACCCCCACGAGCAATACGAGAAAAGCATTCAACCGCTTTCCTGTGTTTGGACCCCCAATCTTGTACGGAGAAAGTCATCAGGGAGTGAGAAAAAAACAGCACACAAAAAAAAAATCCCAAATGAGATCGCGAGATCTATGGCCCCCCGATCGGGTACGGGTACCCATTAGTGGATGGGATCTGCCGAGTACTACATGTATGGATTGGGATCTACCAAGGCTTGGATTGGGATCTACCGACTCCTGGATTGGGATCTACCGACCCAAAGCCCACATGACGACGAACAACACGAAAAGATGATGCCTTTTGTATTTTTTTTTTCTCCTTCTCTGTTTCTCCTTGCCTCTTTTTATTTTATTCTTCTCAATCTCGGATTCATTTCGTTCTTGTTAGATACCTTTTTTTTTTCCTTTTTTATACATTGACCTTTTTCTTACTCCTGACTTTGACGGGCTGACGGGCTTGACGGGCTTGATGTCTGTTCTTGTGTGATACCTTGAGAGGACGACTGACGCTTGGTCCCTCGACTGGGGAGGGGATCGTCGAGGGGATGCACTGGATGAGGGGGGACTTGAAGTTGAAGGGGGGCTGAAGGGGGCTGAAGTGGATAGAAGGGGACTTGGAAAGGGTAGAAGCTGGTGAGAGTAGTAGTAGTAGTGGTGGTGGTAGTAGTAGCCACGGTGTGCTTGGTGCGATAGAGCTCGTGCTCGTGCTCGTACGAGTGAGAGAGTGTCGAGGCTTGAATCTTCCCAGACGAGGCCTTCTACTCCGTACAGGGGATGGTTTTCGTTGACGTGGACATCCTGGGCTGTGCTCGTAGTCGCGCGGAGAGCAATACGGAGGAGTGTGTGTGTGTGCGGAGGACTCGGGGGGAGCTCGGGGGTTCGCGTCTCGCGTGTCCCGCGCACGTATGTCTTCTACGAGTACTACCAGGTCGCGGGACCTACCAGGTGGTGGGATGTGGAGGGAATGTCGGGGGTGGATCGATGGGAGGGGGGTTTGTGTGCGTCGAGTGTAGGGAGGGAAGGCTGTGTGGTCGGGTTGGAAGAGGGGGGGTTGTGTGCTTCGACTTGGGGGGGGGGGAAGTCCTGTGTGCTTTCGACGACGTGGGAGCTTGTGTATGTCGTTTACGAGCACGGAACACGGAGCACTACCACGAGGGACGAGGGCCGTATGTACCAATGCTTCGACTGACTGCGTGACCCTCGCAGCAAGGGATTCGTCCATGGATGGGGGGATCCCTTGATGAGTGTGTGTGGGAGGATGGAGGACGGTGTGAGGGTCTTGAAGGGGACGATTGCGAAGGGAGAGGGGTGTTGCGGTAGACTATTGGCGACGGTTCATGTACGAGTACGAGTAGTAGGAGTACCGTGTGGAGGACGAAGTACTCCGTACTCCGTACACAAGGGCAGACTACGGAGAATTGGTATGGGGTCCGGAGTACTCCGTACAACGGAGCACCTGAGGAGTATCCGGGAGTGCGGGCTGTCTCGGGCCAGGGCGGGCGGGAGTCGGGTATGCTTCTACAAGTACTGGTATGGCTGCTCTCTTTGACTCGGTGCGGAGTGTCTGTGTGGGAGGGTGAGGGGGGGGATGCGTGTGAAGGGGACGGGGATGGACCCTGGTGTGGGGAACTGGCTTGGTAGATCCTGATGTCGGGGGAGTGGCTCTGTACTGGTACTCGCACTCGTAGTAGGGGTCGGTAGATCCTGATGTCGGGGGAGTGGCTCTGTACTGGGACTCGTACTCGTAGTAGGGGTCGGTAGATCCTGATGTCGGAGGACCAGGCAGATGCTGATAGGGAGGGGACTGGGACCTCCGTTCCGTAGATGCTGACAACACATCAGGGAAAGGGAGGAGGAGATCCTGGTGTCGGGGTTGATTCCGATGCTCGGGGCCTGGTAGGCCAGTACGGAGTAGATCCTGTCGTCTAAGAATAGCACCGTGGATGGCAGTGGTGTCGGGGGGGAGGTGGGAGAAGATTCCCGAGGGGACGGGGCGTGGACCCATCATGTTCAGGGGAAGGAGTTTGACATGCCCTGATGTCGGGAGGACTGCCCACACGTCAACCGCGATGTCGAGGGAGATATCAGCGGATGGGGCCCTTGAATCTCCCTCGAGGGCTTGAGCCGTAGGACTTGAGGATACAATCTCAGCTGGACGGGTTCCGGACTCTGCAGCCCGGGATTGTGCTCGTGCTCGAAGGAGTAGGAGTCTTGTCGAACCTGCTCCCTGATTGAGGCTTTGCCTGCCCCTTGCTGTCTCATGCTCATACTGGTGCTGCTGCTCGTGCTCGTGCTTGTGCTCGTGCTCGTCCCCATCCCATTCCTCGTAGTCGTCCTCATACTCTTGTGAGAGCAGTCCCTCCAAGGGCAGGGCTGAGGGCGATGATCCTTTGCGGGAGGCTGAGCCCTTGCTAGGGTCGGGACCCTCAAGGAAGGGGCTTGGTTGGTGCTACAGGGACCCGAGACCTAGGACCTAGGACCTAGAACATGGTTCAAGCACGACTTGCGGCTGTTGGAGATTGGGGATCTGGGCCTTGCGTGCGGGGGCCGGCTGGAGAATCTTGGTCGCTGCGGTAATGTTCTGGGCGCGATGAAAGATCTCAGTGTCCGCGGCTGGTGTCCTGGACATTGTTGGAGATTCTCGCTCTTTACGGCTGCTGTCCTGGGCGCTTCTGGAGATGCTCGGTGTCTACCGTCGATGTTCCGGCAGCTGGTGCTCCTCTGTATCCACTGTTGATGTCCATGGGGCGACTTATAAACCCTGGTCTCTCCCGTTGACGTCCAAGGGCTCCTGGAATTGAAGATCTCGGCATCCAATCTTGGTGTCTGGGTCAGCTTGAAGCTCCTGGTCTCCACGTCCGGTGCCCGCAAGGCATCAGAGCTCATCGTGCGAGGGGCGCATCGCGGTCCGTGTGTGCTGGGTGCTTTCTGGAGCGCGATGGGTGTGAAATGCCATATAGGGCGGGGCAATGCCCATCACTGCGCCGACTCCCGTCCTCGCACGAGTGCTCCTTGTACTCGTCCTCGCACGCAGGTCCAAAGCCACGGCGCAGTGCGCCAAGTGCGGTGTGTTTGGAGTTGGGCACACAGAGGCTGCGGTGGTGATGCGGCGGCCAGGCGGCCTGCCGTCTTCCAAGACGTCGTTCGTACTTTTTCGTGCTCTGCATTGCCTGTTCGTCCTCCCAGGGTGCTGCATTGGGTTTTGTGTCAGTGCTGCGGCCCTGGGGCGGAGGGGGGGATGAGAGGGCGAGCCCGCGGCCCGGACGCACCACGACGCAGGGGCTTCTGCTTCTCGGGCGTTGCATTCAACGTGCCCGTTCTCGTCATCGTGGATGGACTGCCGGATCTCGTGTGCATGGATGGGAGCCAACGACTGCAAGGTGCTGCGGCCTTGCGCGGGCAAGACTCCAGATGCCCTCCCGGCGTGCCGTATCTGATGGGATGCTCACCGCTTGAGCGACGGTCGACGCGACTGATGCTTTCAACCAGAGATAATGTAGGAGGATGTACGAAGTATGTACATATGGAGCAACGAATGGATGAATTCACTATGGATGGGCGCCCGTTCATGAGCATCTCGCAACTGCACGGAGACACAGAAGCGGGTGCATGTGTTGGAGTTGAAGGAGTCGAGGAGTCGAGGAGTCGAGGGTTGAGGGTTGAGGGTTGAGGGTTGAGGGTTGAGGTCTTGAAGTTGAGGAGGGGGCAGTGCTTGGGTGCTACCTGTACCTAGTAGTATCCTGTACAGCCATTGGAACTTGCGGCTGGTCTTCTCTACCTCAATGTATGTCCGAGGTCGCGCGACAGCAGAGGTAGCTCTACGTCTAGCTCAAGCGACATGCAGTATAGGAACGTTTGGAGATGCACAGACGCAGAAGAGCTCCGGGATTCCGCGAACGCTCCGAGCGGCAGGAGCTGCTGCGGTGCCGCTTGCCCGAGCTTCAGAGTCGCTCCTGCCATCGAGTTCTACGTACGGAGTAGAACTCCTTACCATTGCGCTCAACGTCAACGTGGAAGGTGCGGCCCTCGGAGGGCTTGAGAACGGAGGCAAGTCGGAGGAGACGTGGAGCACGAGTACGAGTACAAGTGCACTGCTGTTTCGACGATAGGGCAACAAGTCGCGCATACTTCCTTTACCGGCCGATCTGGCGGCGATAGGTAGGTAGGAGACCCTCTCCGAGTCCCCTTCCGAGTCCCCTAGACATAGCGCAACTCTCTCCTGCAAAAATTTTTCTTAGTACCCTTTGTTAAGGGATGCTATAGAAAGACCTGCTTTATACTAACAGCGCTATTATCGCCTTAATCTTATACTAAGCTAGCTAATAGCCTTGCCCTTTGCTAGCTATAAACCTATTGCCTTTATAGCTACTTTCTTTGCTGCTTAGAGTCTTTTATACTATTTTGCCTTAATATCCTTAAAGCCTTTGCCTTAAGGGCAAAAACGATTACGCTTAAAGCTAGAAAGCCCTTTTAACTGCTTTTAAGAGAACTATAGCATAAGGCATAAATATTTGTTTATACTATAAGACAGTACGTAAGCCTTAGGGCTAAAAGCCTTAGGTAGACCTTAGCTAAGGTCCTTAGCTTGCTAAACCCTTTAGAGCTAGCTAGCTAAAGCTTGCCTTTAATAAGTAGCTAAGGACAATGCTATTAAAGGGCTAGCCTTTGCTATTAATAAGGAAGTAAAGCGCCTTAGCTAGGTATCCTTACTATACTAAGCGATAGCTTAAAGGCTTGCTAAGGCGCTTACTAGCGTGCTAATAGAAAAAGCGCTTACTTAGGCGCTAATAACAGCAGCTAACGCTACGCCTTTACCGCCCCTCCCCCCCCCCTCCCTACGTAATATAATAGCTAAGCGCGTAAACCGTAAGCTAGCTACTATTACCTTTACTACTGTTAGCAACTGCTTAGCAACTAACCTTTTAAATAAGCAGAAAGGCCTAGCTGCTAAGCTACAATAAGTAGACGTTATTGCTTAGCTAACTAATAAGCTAGCTAAATATATAACTCTAAAGCTATTAATACTAACCTTAAAGGCTTAAGTTAATAATAAGGTCTTTTTTTATATACCCTTAGAGTCTTATATATACCTACTGTTTACTGTCTAAGAAGCTATTATTAAGGCCCTTTAGGTTAAGCTTAAGGCAGTTACTGTCTCCTTTGTTTAGTTTAGCTTTGCTATTAAGCTTAAAGACGCTAAGATCTATACCTTTTTCCTTAACAGCGCTAACGCTATAATAGAAGGGATAGGCGCTAAGGCAGTTAAGCTAGTAGTAGCTTAGTATATATATATTATATAGCACGTCCTTATAACAATACGCGCTATAGATAGTACCTTGCTTATAATTACTAAAATAGTTTATAAGAAGGTTAAAACCTAGATAAGCGTTGCCCTTATGCGCTGCTCCCTTAGCTAATCCTTTGTTATTAGCGTAGCAAAGGCCCTTTAGGTTATTTCTTTTAATAAGAAAGTAGCGCTTTTTACCTTCTTTAATACTAGTAAGGTTTCTTGCCTTATTAAGAAAAGCTAGCTACTATAGTAGTATAACTAATGCTTTAAGTACTATAGCTTAAGGACCTATTGCTGCTAGTCCTGCTATAAAACCTATAGAAAGAAAGAGCATAGGAAGTACTTAGCGCTAACGTAGTACGCTAACTGCCTTAGCTTATACCCCTCCTCCTACCCCTAATGCTTAGCTTAGCTTAGCAAGAAGGATAGGGCTTTTTACTAAGTATCTAAGGGGCGTCTTAAGAAGCTTTAGAAAGAAGGCTTCTTAGCTTTTAAGAAGAGTTAAGACTCTTTTATAAGCTTAGCCCCTTTTACCCTTAAGGAAGCTACTAGCGTTAACGCTAATGCTAATGCTAATGCTATAACCTTAGGCCCTTTTAGCCTTAACGCTTTAATAATAAAGGAGTTAAAGTTACTAGCTAACGTTAAAATAGCTAACTTTATAGAAGCAGTTAGCAAAGACACTAATGCCTTAACTTACTAAAAGCACTAAATTATATGCTTTTATATTAGCCTAAAGGATAGCAAGGTTTATGTACCTACTACCTTAAAGAAGCACGTTGCCTAAGAATACTAAACATTAACAAGCTAGCCTAGGCCTAGAAGAGCTTATTAATCCTTTAAGTAAATACTACCTATATAAAGGAAGTTTATAAGGTAGCCTTATAGGTCTTCTAGATATAAGGCGCTAATATTATCTTAATCTAAAAGCCTTACTATACTTAGTTAATAACGCTAAACTATACTATATACTACCTTAGGTATAATATATACTTTTTAGTTAATAGCTAGGACAAGGAGGATAACTAACCCTAAGCTATTATATATATATATAAAAGCTAAGGCTTTAACGTTTAGCTTAATAAGACCTTTATCTCTTAGGATATAGTCTCTATAAGCGTTAACGGTATCTTATTTATTAACGTATACTGCTAAAGACTAGAGCTGCCTATACTATAGCTACTTATAACTTAGACACCCTTCTTTTATATAATTATCGTTAACGACTTTAACGCTAAGCATACTTAGTAGCAACTAAGCATAATATATAATCTTAGCGCTAACCTTTTAGTAAAGTAGGTATAAGAATAAGGGCTAGACTTAACTTTCCCTTTAAGCACCTTTACTTATAACTAAGGCAATATGCTTAACTTTATCTTTACTAACTACCCTTTAATAAAGTTTAGCGTATACTTATACCTTTGTACTAGCTTTAACTATAATACTATACTTATAATAGTATAGCTTAAGGAGGCTTAGGCTTTCCTTCTATGCTACTACGTCCTTAAGGACAATAAAAAGGCTATAAAGGAGTATGCGTCCTAGGTTAAAGCTATAGTTAGCAGGCTACTAAAGGCAATAAGCTGCCTAAACTACCTTAATACTACTGCCTACGCCTTAGCTAATACGCTTTAACTTGCTCTTAAGCTTACTAGTAAACCTTACTAGCTTAATAGCAGCTTAAAGAAGTAGTAGAACAAGGACTGCTATAAGGCGTAACTATAGCTTTAGCGCTATAGGACCGTAGACCCTTAAAGCTTAAAGACAAAGGAAGCTTAGTAAGAACTTTAATAAATAGTTTACGCTGCTTACTATAAGTATAAAAATAACTTTATCGCTAAAGCTAAGACTTTAAAGGACCTTTATACTATTGTTAACTAGTACTAAAGCTAATAGTAATTCTAGCTACTGCTGCTAATCGTTAATAGATAAACGCTTACTAGCTTCCTTAAGAAGGCATAGGAGCTTTAAAAAGTACTCTTTAAAAGGTTTATAGCTAAGGATAACCTAGAGTTGTCCTAGGTACTTATAGCCTTAGTTTAGGCTATTCTATAGACTAAAAGCGTTGCAATTAATAAGGTATACTAAGCCTTATATAAGGTTAGTAATACCTTACTAAGATAGGACAACGTTACTGTTTAGATGCTTTAGGCAGCTTAGCTATATATAAAGGAATACGTCTACTAGCTCCTTAAGGCTTATATAAGGCTAAGACATTACCCCTGCCCCTTCTAAGTAGCTAAGGTAATTATAATCCTTAAGGCTAACAAAAACTAGTTAACGCCTAAGGGCTAGCACTTTATTTCCTTGCTTTCTTATATTAGTAAAGCTATAGAGTAGATAATTGCAAAGAGGATAGCTTAGGCCTCTATTAAGTATAAGGTACTTTAGCGCTAATAAATTAGCGCCTTCTTAAAAAGGTACGCTATAGACGTTATTGCTGCTCTTGCTTATAACGTTAAGCTTACACTAAGTTAGAATGTTGCGGGAACAGCAACAGCTCCTAGCCTTACAGCTCCTAGCCTTAGACTATGTATATAAACAAGAGGCTTACGCCTCTATTATAGCTAATAGAAACTAAGCCTTTATAACCTTATTTTGCTATACTAACTAGTAGTAACACTAGAGTCGCTAAGCAACCTAGAACTAATACCTATACCTATACTATTAGTTAAGCACTGCTAAGACCTATGCCTATTAAGTGCTTTATTAACTAAAGCATTAGTACTAAGTTAATATCTTATAGTATAAGATAGTAATTGTATCTAATACGCTCTTTAAGCTTTCTTTATATATCGTAAACTTCTACTAAGAAAGATACCTATACTAAAGAGAGCTTGTCCTCTAAAAGGAGCTTGCTATAGCTAACTAGATCGCTGCTATTAAATAGCTACTTCGTTAAAACAACTACTTTAATACCTTTCCCTTAATATAAGCTAAGCAATAAGTATTTCTTGCTGCTAGTGTACGTAGATAGTAAAAAACAATTAAAGATAAGTGCTTAGTTGCTAAGGATAGCATCTATCCTTTTCTACTTAAAGAGTATATAGTAAAATATAGACTTTACGTTAATGCCTTTTGCTTAAACACTTGCTTTAGCAATAGTATAGATGCCTTAGAGCTTAATTGCTCCCTTAAAGAAAAAGAAGAAGGTATCTTTAGCACATTTATTACCTTAACAATAACCCCTTCCTTAACAGTAGTAACCTCTTTACTAAACTTTACCTCTCTACTGCCTTTAAAGAGTCTTAGCGCCCTTAAACCTAATGCTGCTTAGCCCTATCCCTTGCTATCCTTATTAGCTAATTAGACTATTGCTTAGACCGTTGCTCTGCCCTCTGCCTTAGTCTTTAGCTAGTAGCTTATTAATTAGCTTAACCCTGCCTTACCTGCTTTACTTAACCTTTTTTACCCTTAGTTATAAGACTAAGGCTTATAAGCAAACCCTTCTTTTACGTAATCTGCCTATAGCTTTTTTAAATCTTCCTTTCCTTTTAACTTTAGCTCTACGTCTAATCGTAGCTTTCTTATACCTACTTATACCTCTATAGGACTTATAGAAATAGCTAGTAATAGAAGAGACGTTAAAGGAAAGCCCCCTTATTGTTTTAATCTTTTTAATAAATAACTTAACTATATAATAAGCTAGCTTTTCTCTGCTGCTACCTTAGGCGTAAGCAGCAGTAGCAGCTGCTTCTATAACGATAGCTAAAAGATTAATAAAATTAGCCTTTTTAACCTTAAGGACACTGCCTTAGCTACTAACATAGGCTTAGGCTTAAACTAGACTACTGTTTAGTATAATATAAACTTATTTATTAAAAGCATTTATAACAACGCTATAACCCTTAAGCGTAAAGATATTATCTGCTTTAACCTTAACTCTTAGCTCTATAGCAACGCCTAAGCTTAGTAGATTAAGCTGCTTTCCTTTATTAAGCGTACTATAATTAAGGTCTTTATAGACGCCTAAGTTAAGGCCCTCTAGGACAAATTCTAACTTAACGCTGTTAAAGTAGTTAACGCTTTAAACGCTATATAGTACTTTAACGCTAACTGTTGCGTAGACGTCGATATCTACGCCTAGGCCGCCTAAGTTGTCTACCTTGCTAAGGCTATAGGCCTTACTAACCCTTACTAGCATATAAGCTAAATTTACTTCTACTTTAACCTTAAGTTTTATAAAATTACATTTAAGCTACTCTCTTAGATTACTATAGTTTAGTACCTTAACTACATTAAAGAAAAGCAAAAGGCCTACTAAGTAGCTTCTATCCTTAGCCTTTTTAACGCGGTCCTTGCCTAAAATAGATTTACTTTATACTAGCCTTTAGCGTCTACCTCCTTCTTAGCCCTTATAACTACTGCCTTTAGCGAAACAGTTAAAGATAACTACGCTAACGTAGGTAATGCTTTCTAGTATAACCGTAGTACCTTTAATCGCTTTAATAATTAGTAGCTTTATAGTAGCTACTGCCCTTATAGCTGTAAGGCTTTTTGCAGACACAGCTTAAGCTATAGACGCTAGCCCTTTAATTGTATCTAGCGTAAAAGATAACTATACTGCTTAGCTAACTTAGAACGCTATAACCTTACCTTCTATAGCTTTTGCTGCTAAGCCCTAAGAAGTTAAGTTAACTGCTTTAGTTAAACCTACAATAAAGACTTTAGTTTCTACGTTAACTTATTTAACAAGGGCGCTGCTAAAAAGGAGCGTAAACTGCTAGCATAGGGCTATATTATCGTTAGTAAGTTTAAGGCTAACGACGTAAACGTAGAGTATATCTTAGATACTAATAATAAGAATTAGTCTGCTTATCTTACTATCCTTTTTATAAAAAATTCTTTCTTTTTTAAACCTTTTAAGGCTCTTTTCCTATTAAAAGGGCTAGC
Organism: Escovopsis sp. TC; assembly: GCA_003055185.1. Taxonomy (NCBI): domain Eukaryota; kingdom Fungi; phylum Ascomycota; class Sordariomycetes; order Hypocreales; family Hypocreaceae; genus Escovopsis; species Escovopsis sp. TC. The sequence goes on from NIGD01000007.1 coordinate 310,983, forward strand.
GCTTAAGTTAAATAGACGCTTAGACTGCCTAAAGTATAGCTTGTACTATAACTCTTGCTTTGCCCTTATAAAATACGTCTACTTTAACGTATACTCCTTGCCTAAGCTGCCTATAGATCGCTAGCTGTCTTCCCTGTCTACGTTGCCCTAAGCAAACCTTACGTTCTGCTAAAACTAGGTTATTAAAGCTTAGCGTCTTTTTAACTCTTTAATTTTAGTAAGGTACTGCTACGCTAAGGTATAGATCTATTTTAACCTTAATAAGCAAAAGATATATATAGCAATTAATATAAGCTGCTCTAAGATTATTGTTAATAAGAAGTAGTTAACTAAGAACTCGCTAAACGTTGTTTTTAGCTATGTAAAGTCCTTAAAGACTATTAACAGCGTAGTAAGTACTGTTGTACTTTATAAGACAGTAACTTTTAACTTCTACCTTAAGGGATAACTTAATAGTAAGTAACTTTACGCTTACTTTTGTATTAAAGCGTAGGTTATAAACAATTTACGTTTAAATATACTGCTTAGCACGAATTTCTTTTCTTAGTATAGCGTTAACGTTGTAAGTACTAAGCAAGTATTAGTAGTTAACGCTAGCTATAGCCTTAAGGTTCTTGTCTAGCTGCTTATAAAGCTAAATGCTGTTTAGATAAAGGCTACGGTTACCTATAAAACCTACGCTCTGCTATATATAACGATTAACGTCTTTTATATATACTAAAAGCTTAACTGTTATAACAACTACTTAGTCCTACGTATATACTTCTTTTCTTCTAAAATTCTTAGTATAATAAGTTACGTCTATAACTTAATCGATTCGCTTACCTTCTTTCCCTTAAACAGCTACGCTATGTTTATAAACAATTTTAATAACTTAATTTGCTTTAATCGCTATAACGTTATTAGCTAAGTTAAAGACTATAATATTAAGGACTATATAGCTATTTTTAACACAAAGGCTGCTGCCTTAATAGCTCTGTTAGCTAACAACGCTAACCTTGCTGCCCCTTTTAATACCTCTAATCTTACCGTTAGCGCAATTATTAGCAACTTAGTTCCTTTTGCTAGCCTTAGTAAAACGTCCTTTTATAATAAGCTAGGTACCTTCCTTAAAGAGAACTTAAAGAAGAAAGGAATAATAAGAAAACTAGAAGACGTCTTTAAGTAGACTAGTAAGGATAGCGTAAAAGTTTACGCAATTAACAACGTAGAAGCTAACTGCTTAACGCAGCTGCTTAGCAAATTTAACGTATAAAGAGAGAAGGGTATCCTGCCCCTCTTAGACAACGAGAAAATGTAGATAAACCTTGTTAATAACTAGCAGGACCTAGTATAGACTTCCTGCCTATACCCTATAGGCGTTAAAGATAGAGAGTTCGTCGATAAAAAAATAAACAATATATATGCTTAAGGCTACGCCTTATAGATAAAAGGCCCCTGCCCTTTCGCTAGCCTTATGTTTATTATATAAAGAACTCTAAACAAAGGCTAGATAGTCGTTAACATAAGGAAGTTAAATAAGATTACTATCCTAGATATATATCCTTTACTGTTATAAGAAAAGATTATTAGCTAGATATAAGGAAAGAAATATATTATAGTCCTTAATGCTTCTTAATTTTTTTACTAGTTACTAGTTAAAGAAGAGCACTAGAATAAGAACGTTGTTATTAGCCTAAGAGGCCTTAAGCGTCTTATAGTTGTTATTATAGGCTTTAAAAACAGCCTTACCTACGCCTAAAGGTTTATAGACTAGAGGCTTTATAATATTAAGACCTTTGTTTACGCTTATATTAACGACGTTGTTATCTTTAGTAAAACCTTTAAAGAACACTGCTTTTACCTACGTAAGGTCCTTAGCTAGTTTAAAAAATAGCGCTTTACAATAAACTTAGTAAAATCCTTTTATAGGTATAGGTTAGTTTAACTCTTTAGTTTCTAGGTTAACGCGCTAAGGATATTTACGATAAACGATTACGTTAACGCCCTTTAGAAGATTGCAATGCCTATAAACCTTAGGGACCTAGAGATATACCTTAGTATAGTAACCTTTTTGCAATGCTTTATCTATAAGTTTATAGAAAAGGCTAACCTATTAAAGCAAAAGAAGACTGCTTTGCTTACTAAGCTTTATAAAAATAGCGTAAAGCTTAATAACAATAAGCGTAGCTATTAACTAAAAGTTAATAAAACAACTTTTAATCTTACTAATAAAAAACGCTATACCTTTTAAGTCCTCTAAAACTATCTTATATACTATATATACTTATACTACTATAACCTTATAAAGGCGCTTTATATTAAGACTAACGTTAGTAAGAAAAGCATAGGAGTTTTTGTTTTTTATATAGACTAAGAGTAAACTAAGATATTAACTCCTATTAATAGCATCTTCTTTGTTATGTTTCTAAGCTGCTGCCTTACCCCCTCTAAAACATAGTACAAGCTTACTAAGCTAGAAGTCGCCTACCTAGTGTAAGCCTATTAACGCCTCCGCGTCTTAATCTAGTTTAACTAAGGCCTTGTCTACGTCCTTACTAACTACGCTGCTACTTATAGCGTCGTTGCTTATAATACAATAATAACTTTTAACGTAGTTAAGTTAAACCTACGCTTAATAAACGCTTTTATATTCTTAAGCTAGTTTACCCTTAAGGTATACTATATACTAAGGAAGTTTAACCTTATCCTTAATATACTCTCTTATTTACTAACAACTAACGTTAACGACCCTAATAACAAAGACATAAATAAGCTAAACAATATTTAAAAGGACAATAGTACGTAGCTTATATCGTCTAAGCTAATTATTAAAAACAACCTCTACTACTATATTATTAAGGGATACCTTAGCGATAAGAAATAAGCTAGATACTTAGCTATAATTAACGTTGCTAAGAAGACTGCCCCTACGCCTAAAGCCTATAATATAGACGTTAATAGTAAGGCAGCTTTACTACTACGGTTATCTATAGCTCTGCGTATTGCTTTACCTTTTGTGTAAGCAAATAAGCTACTCTTTTATTATTATTGCAATAGCTAACTCTGCTTATGTATCCTTATAATATATGTCTTATATTTCTTCTACGTAGTATATAACGCTAACTTTTACGCTAGCTTCTTAAAAATGTTCGCTAAACTTAAGGATTTTTCCTTTTATAATAAGACCTATTTAATACGCTAGTACGTTAAGCACTGCTAAACCTGCTTATAAAATTATACTAACTGCTTTAAGCTCTTTAGCGAGTTACAGCTAATCCTTTCTAAGAGTTGCCTTTTTTATACTTTTATAATAGATTTTATTGTTAAACTCTTAAAGGTTTTAGCTTAGTAGTCCTTTTAGAAGCTCTATAATAAGCCTAAGGACCTTAATGCTTTAATAACAGTCTTTTATAAGTTTTTACGTAAAACCTTCCTTATCCTTAGGTCTACGCGCTATAAAGCTGTTTACTAAGTAGATATGCTTTTCTAAATATTATTCTTTTACGATTAAGGAGTCCTTAAGGTTATTATTTTTAACTAAGACTTAAAGTTTATGTTAAACCTATAAAAGAAGCTTTTTAACTGCTTTAGCATAAAACTTACCTTTAGTACGTTATACTACCTATAGACTAATAGCATTTTTAAAAGAAAAAATTAAACTATTAAGATTGCCTTTTGCTACTATACTATAACGTTAAACACATTGTAGGTTAATGTTATCTTAGCGCTATAATTCTTCTTTAATAATAGCTTTAGTACCTTAATAAGTTGCTTACTAAACAAGCTAGTCTATAGCTTCTGCTTAGCGTTAGCTGCTAACCTCTTAATCTAGCTGTCTACTGCAATAGATGCCTTTACTAAGATACTAAAGCTTAACTAAAACGCTCTTAATACCCTTTAGCGACTATACCTAAAGAAAGCTAAACGCTTAATAGACGTAGTAGTAATATAAGCAAAGAAGTAGTATAACTTAAAGTACTGCTTATAAACGTTCTAGAAAGAAGATATAGTATACCTTAAACTCTATTATAGCTTTTACCTGCCTAAGAAGCTACCTTATAAGTAGTTTTAATAGAGAGTAGGCCCCTTTAAGGTACTTAAGCTAGTTAGCTTACTAGCTTACTGCTTAAAGCTTTTTGCTGCTTAAAAGGTTTATAACGTTATCTTAATCGCTTACCTTTACCCTACCCCTTAAGGCAGCAACTTATTTAGCTATAAAGTTAAGCCCCTTAAGCTAGTAATAGTAAATAAGAACAGTAAGGACTAGGAAGTTAAAAGGATTATAAAGTTAAAAGTAAATAAGCGTAGGCGCTAGCCTTAGATAGAATACCTTATAAGGTAGAAAGGATTTAAAGCTAAGGATAATTAATAGATTAAAAGAAGAAAGCTACTCTTTACTGCTATAGACGTATTAAATAAGTATAAAGCAGTGCATAAGCTAAAGCTCGTAGACGTAGCAATAACGTAGAAGGACCTAGAGTTTAAGGAAGTAAAGGAAATCCTATAGGGAGTAGAGTTCTAGATTAAGGTTAAAAAAGTAAATAAAAAGGAAGAAAGCAAAGAAGAAGAAAGCAAGGTAAAGAATAAAAGAAGTAAAAAGATTAAGAGCAGGAACAAATAATTAAGACAATTATTTTCTAGAGAGTAGCACTTATTACAGGAACAGCAACAGCTCCTAGCCTTATAGCTCCTAGCCTTAGACTATGTACATAAACAAGAGGCTTACGCCTCTATCATAGCTAATAGAAACCAAGCCTTTACAACCTTATTTTGCTGTACTATAGAAGTACGTTGCTATAATAGTTATAATAGATATTACTAAAGCTTTTAATAAAGTCTTTTACAACTAACTCCTCCTACGTCTACAGCAGCAAGGCTAGCCCCTAAACATCGTTAACTAAGCCTGCTTATTTATAACAGATAGGTCTACCTCTATCTACCTAGATAGTTATAAGACAGCAACTAAGCTCTTAACCTATAGACTCTTATAAGGCTCCTTAGCTTCTTTAATCTTATATATACTATATACTAAGCTAATCTATAAGATTAGGCTAGTAATAGGGAGGTTTAGCTATACTAATAACTATATAATACTAGCAACTAAGAAAAACTTAAGTACTTTTACTACGTAAGCGTAGAAGATTATTAACAATACTATTGCTTAAGGAAAGGAGAATAAAGTTACCTTTAGCCTTACTAAGACTAAACTTGTCTACTTCTCTAAGGGAAGGAAAGGAGCTAATAGTATACCTTTTATAGACTACAACAGTATAGAAATAAAGCCTTAGGAGGTTGTCTACTAGCTAAGGGTCTAGCTTAACTAGAAGCTCTCCTTTTAGTACTATATAGAAACTATAGCAGCTAAGGCTATAAGAGTAGCAACCTACCTTAAGAGCGTTAGTAAGGTATATACTAGGCTGCCCTTAGTTGCTGCGCGCTAAGCGATTAAGACAGTAGTAAAGCTTATTGCCTTCTATAGCGTTAAGGTATAGTACCTGTCAGAGACTAGGTAGTAAGGAGAGTAATAGGGTACGAAGCGAGCTCGAGGGTTATTTACTAGCAGGTTATAAGGGCTTTACTATAGTAGGTACAGCACGCCTTAAGGTAAAGGTGTTGTTAACGAAGCATTAATCTCTAAGCCCCTTTTATGCTTTTAGCGGACTTATCTTTCTTTATATACTATTTGCTATAACCTTAAAGAGAGGTTAAAGTAGGTTTAATAGCTAGGTTTTCTTTACATAACTTCCCCTTAGTCGTTTAGTTACTTAATAAGATGCTTCCTTTTTAGTAACCTTATCCTTAAGGTTAGTGCTTAAATAGCTAGAGCTGCTTTATTTTACGACCCTATAGCAACCCTACTGCAACCCTCTGTTATAGTTAAGGGTAGGCGAGCTATAAGGCACTATTTCTTTATTCCCCTTTTAACGTAGCTAGATGCCTTTACTTCCTATTTACTCTAGGCAGCGCGACGCGTTAAAGGCCTAAGCTACTTCCTTTATCTTTTAAAGCCCCTTTATAAACGCCTACCTTTTTAAGCTACTTATTTTTTTTTCTTTTTCTTTTTTTTTTTCCTTTTTCTTTCTTTTTCTTTTATTATTACTATTGCCTTATTAAGCTTCTCTTAAGCCCTTATTAACCTTTCTATGCGTTATCCTTTCTTTTACTACTGCTTTACTATATATACTAACTTTTATAAGATTTATTTAACTTTATTCTTATTATTTTATAGATTGCTACAATGCCTTTAAAAAAGAAGGTTATAAAGGTAAGCTAAGCAGCTATAGCAGCTTACGCTGCTACTATTACTACTACCTTCGCTAGCAATAATACTCCCCTTTTAACCTTTAAGGGGCTTAGCAGTAAGCTGCTATATAGTCCCTTTAAGTTTCTTAACGTTTTTAACGATTTTAACTGCTTTAGTTTTAACGTTAATAGTAATAATAATATTAACCTTTTGTTAACGTATAAGCTATATATACCTTTTTCCTTTTTCTTTAAAGGCTTAAAGCTAATTTATATAGCTATTACGTCCTTTACTACTACTACCTTTCCTATTATTATAACTAAGACCTTGCTTATAGCAATGCTTTACTGCTTTATATTAATAACTAAAGTATAAGTACTTACTTTTTCTTTATAAAGCTTTTACTAATAATTTAAATAGGTAAAAGCATTAAGTACGTCTATTATATTAGTAGCAATAAGCTATATAACCTATACTATAGCGCCTTTTGCAAAGATACCCTTAAGCTCTATTGCCTTTGTAAGGAAGCTAAGCTACGCCTAGTAGGTTATAGCTCTCTTGCTAAGCGTTTACTAAGCTAATTTTCTATAGAACCTTATCTACGCTTACTAAGTTTACTACTATAAAGGCTTTTATTATACGTTAAAGAGTAATAGCTTAGTAAAGTAAGTAGTTTACTATAAAGACGCTATATAAAAAGCGCTCTTAAGCGTATAGGTTAATATAGCTAATATCTTTACTATAGTAGCGTTAATTAAGGTTAAGAAGTAGAACGTAAGTCTTTACTTACTATAAGCTTTACTGCTCTTTTGCTAATAGTTTATAGGCTATTAATAAGGCGTATAACGTAAAGCTAGCCCTTAGTAGTACAACTTTAAAGCAAGATAAGATCTATATACTAGCTTATACTAGTTCTACGTCTTTAGCTAGCGTTTTAAAATTCCTTAACAACTATAAGAATAACACTAATACTAACTAAGCTTTATAATAGGTTTACTAAGAGCTTGCTATCTTCTTAGCTTTAAGGCAAAGGTATAGATAGAAAAAAGAAAAGTAGTTAAAAAAAAAAATTTGTTTTATATATAGCTAATAGTATAAAAAGGGATAATACTATGCTAGTTATTTAATAGTAGTTTGCTGTTAAGTTAATAAGCAGCTGCTTTAGCAGTAAGAAATTAACTCTTTTTCTTACTTCTTTTTCTTTCTTCTTTCCTTTAGTGCTTTTATACGCTTCTTCTCTAGTAATACTGCTTTATAGTTAGCTAGTAGGTTAGTTGCTATAAAGTTACCTTTAGTATACTATAAGTTATTATCGTTAAGGTAATCCTTTTACTTAACTAAGTATTTGCAGTAATAGCCTTTATGCTTATAGTTAAGTATACGTTTAATCTTAAAGGTTTTATTAACAAAGAAAAAGTAATCTATTAGCTTAGTTAGTTTACTTTCTTTGCTATTAAACAGTTCTAAATTTATAACGTTAAATACGTTATAGATTTTAATAAACAAAGGTAGTTAAAGTTAAAAAGCTAGGCTACTAGTCTTAACCTGTTTCTTAATCTAGTAAAGCTTTATATACCTTTATATAAGCTTTTAGCTAGGTTACTAAAGGTTTAAGTGCTTTATAGAAAGTAAGACTTAGTCCTTTACTTTAAAGTTTACTTTTTCTTTTTTTTAGTTATACTATTTTTTATAGCTTTCTTTAGCTTTGTTTATTAAGGTTACTATAAGCTTATAGGAAGCTTATAAGTCGTTAAGCTAGGTTTAAGCGTCCTTTAATAGGATTAACTACTTAAGCATATTCCCTAAGGCTTATAGGTATAGACCTAGAAGCAGGTACGTAGGTATCTTGCTAATAGCTAAGTAAACAGCATTATTATAAGCAAATTGTATTAGCAAAAGGTTATTAGCTTAGTTAGCTTAGTTTTTAGCATAAAAGGTTTAAAGGTAGTATTTAATAAGTTAATTTTAGTATTCTATCTAGCTGTTAGTCTATAGGTAGAATATAGTACTAAGTTGCTACTTAATTATAAGGAGGTAGTAAAAGCTTTACTAAAACTAGCTTATAAAAACAAAGCCCTTATCTATAACAATTCTTATAAGTATACTAAAGAACTTAAAAATATAATTAAAGAAGAAGTTTGCTAGCTTATTACTAGTAATTTGCTTATAAGTTAGTATATAGAAGGCGTAACGCGTATATCTATTAACGACTACTAGAATTAAGTTATAAGATTAGTGCTATCCCTTTACCTTAAGGAGGTCTATTATAAAGTTTATAGATATTTCTTCCTATAGCCTAGCTAGCGTAAGCAGTAAAGTAAGTTTGCTATAAGGTTAATAGTACCTTAGCTTTATAAGTTAGTACTTAATATATATAAAGACGTACTTTTTAACGTCTTTTCTTAAGCTACGCTAGTAGTATGTCCTTGCTATCTTAGCAAGTATACAGCTAACCCCTTAATGCCTACTTATTAAGTTATTATAGAACAATATTAGTATTTTTAGTCTTACCTTAAAAGGTATATAAATCCTTCCTTTAAACTAGATAAGCTAGTTAACCCTTTTAAACTAACTTTAACTTCTTTTTAAACTATTTTAAGCTTCCTTTATAACTTTATCTAAAGCAAAGAAGGCGTCTTTCTTTTACGCTTAATAGAGTGCTTCCTTAAAAGAAACTAGGTCTACCTTTAACGTTATAGTAAGCTCTTAATAAGGTTAAGGCAAACTTAAGTCTAACTCTTTACTATCCTTAGTCCTTTCCCTCTAGAGCTTTTGCCTAAGATAAGCTACCTATACTATAAGTACGCCTTGTTTAGTAAGCAAGGCGTTTAATAGTTACGAACTATATAAGCTTATAGCAACCTCTCTGCTTTATAGCAGTAGCAAAGACCTTACTTTATATATAGTATTACCCTTTAGCTTAGTCTTCTTATCTTTAGCATATCTTACTTTACTTATAAATCGCTAAAAGAACGTAAAAAGTACGCTTCTATGTTCTATTTATATTGCCCCTTTGTCTTTATAGTTTACTCTTCTTAATAAGCTATCTACTAAATTAACTTTCTTTAGTTAGTATTTAATCTAAAAGTTAAAGGGAAATAGCTTCTTTATAGCTATAACCTACCTAGTAGCTAGTTTTAACTTTTCTATAAAGTAACTATAGTTAAGGTAGTTAGTAATAACTTAGATCTTTTTATTAGTATACATAAAGTAGTATTACTATATAGTAAACGCCTTAACTATAGCTAACATCTCTACGTCTAGTATTAAGTATTAGATTTCTAGCCTTATTAGCTTCCTTAAAAGGTAAGCTATAGGGTACTAGTAACCTCTTTACGTTTCCTAGAATAAGATTACGCTAATTATAAATTATAATACGTTAGTCTAAACTTAAGTTAGTTGTGTTAAGTTAAAGTAGGTTAGGATAGGTTCCTTTAAGAAAGCTTGCTTTAACCTATTAAACGCTGCAAGTTTGCTAAAGCTTAGCTTAAAGTTTCCTTTTTATTTTCCTTAAAAAATATTTGTTAAAAGGACTATAATCTTACTATAGTTCTTAATAAATTATTAATAGAACCTTATAAAGCTAAGAAATAATATTACGTTGTATACGCTTTAAGGTTATAGCTAGTCTATAATAGCTTTAACCTAATCCTTTTTTATATAAATCCCCTTTAAAGAAACAACGAATCTTAGGTATAAGACCGTATTAACCTTAAACTTATACTTTAAAAGGTTAGCGAAAAGCTTTCTTTTTTATAGCTTTTTAAGGACTTAGTAGACGTGCTATATATACGTAGTAAGGTCTTAGCTATAGATAAGGATATCGTTAAGGTAGATAATATAGACGTAGTTAATTAACCCTTATAAGATATTATTAATGTATTCTTAGAAGGTTGCTAAGGCGTTTATAAGTCTAAAGGGCATTATATAGTACTTAAAGTAGCTATATCTATATTAAAAGGCTATCTTTTACTTATTACTTTTACAGATACGTATCTAGTAGTACGTATCCTTTAAATCTAGCTTTATAAATACTATTGCTTCTTATAGTTAATTAAAGATTTCTAGAATTAAAGGAAGTAGTGCTTTGTTCTTATAGGTTATCTAGTTTAGCGTATAGTAGTTAACGTAGAGTTATAGCTTACCTTCCTTTTTAAGGACAAATAGTACTAAGGCGCTATAAAGGCTCGTTAACCTTTAGATCTAACCTTTTGCTATAGTATTGTTTAAGTAATCTTATAAAACCTAAAGCTCTTTCTTTACGAGTAAGTAAATAGGTCCTTAGGGTATTAAAGGGTTTTTAACGAGGTTAATAGTATACGTTTATCTAGCTAAACGTTCTAGCCTTGCTGCTTCTTTCTTGTTAAAGACCTTAGCGTAGTTATAATACTTAAGGGGTAAGGTTGCTGTAACTTCTTTAAGAGCTTAATCTTAAGTTTTATAGTTATATAGCTAAAGAAAAGCAATAATCCTTAAGGACTTATAGAATTTTATAGAACAAGCTAGCTATAAAAACATAAGGACTAAGGAAAGACTCTCTTTTAATAAAGGGTAGTTCTATTTATCGTTTACTTAACAAATATAAAGATCTATTACCTTAAACTAAAGCATCCCTAAAATTATATCTTTTTTAATCTCTGCTACTACGTAAAAGAGTAGATACTTTTTTATAACTCTTTAGTTATTAGTTATTTTAAATAGCTTTATAGTTCTTTTAAAGACCTTAAGAAAGAAGTCTTTTACTATAGTAAGAACCTTAGGTCCTAGAAGTAAAGGCGTATTCCTTATAACCTTTTTACTAACTAGGTTAACTTTACTTCTTAAGTTAAAGAGTACTTTTAAAGCAACTTATCTACCGTTAAACTAGATACACGCTAGCCTAAGTATAATAGCTTTAAGGCTAGCGTACTCTTATCTTTAGCTAAGCTCCCTTAATAGCTCTTTGTTAGTACTACTATAAATTTAAAAGGAGTTTATAAGGACTACTCCCTTAGGTTGCTAGTAAGGTAGCTAACTATAAAACTCTATAGTATATAAAGGAAACAAATACTTTTTATAGTTAAAGGCAAAGCATCTTAACTTATAGTAGCCTAGTCCTTAGCACTTAAAGTAAACGATTAGTTTATAAAAGGTATTATAGGGTCTTTGTAAAAGGCTAGCGTTATTAATGTAAAGTTCTTAATTAGTATTTATAAAGGGTACTACTTACTGTTATTGCTAACTATATATTACTACTAGCTTTAGGTTAGTTTCTTTGTTAAAGAAAGTCTTAGCAATAATCCTAGCCTTCTTTATTTTTACCTAGTTTACTAAAACCTTACCGTAAAGTATCTAGTTATATAGCTTAAGGTAAAGGTAAAAGAAGAAGTTATAAACTTAGTAAAAGGGTAGTATAGGTTTTAAGAGCTTTGCTTTAATGTTTTTATAGAACTTTAAAAATAATATAAACTTTTAGTAAGCTTACTGTAAATAGTTAGCAAGCTTTATACTAGTATTAAGGCAGCGCGTTAAACTATCGTTAATACTATTTTTAAGCTATTGTTTAAACTTATTAAACGTAACCTTTATAATCTTACTATTATAACTAGTAGCAAGGTATATCTCTTACTTTTAGCGAACCTTTAGTAAGAAGGCTATAACTATATAAAAGACTTTTATTGTTTCTTCTTTAAAGGTATTAAGTTAAATATAAAAGTAGGTTTTTAGGATTATAAAAAAAGACTAAAAATTAGCGTATATTTCTCTTTTATACTATAGGATTAAAAGAAGGTTTAGTTTTACTGCTAACTTTCTATAGGGTTGCTTATTGTTTATAGAGGCAGGAGGGGGGGTAATACTTAAGGAAGCATTTAAGATAAGCACTTTCTTTTTTTTAAAGGCAGCTAAGTAATCTCTTTTCTATTAAAGGCGTAGCTCTTTTGCTATAACCTAGATATATATATCTAGCTTTTCTTTAGTAAAGCTGCTAAAGTTAGCGGTTACTTAGTCCTAGGTCTTAGGGATAACGTCTTAGGTTAAGGTATCCTTAGGTTTATTATAAAGGTTATTGCTTTATAAGTCCTATAGACCTTTAGTAGTCTAGCTTTAAACTATCTTTAAGTTATTGTTATAAGAAATAGTAGTTGCTTAGGATAAACTTCTTATTGCTTACATCGCTTTTTATTAGTTTACCTTACTTTAATAAAAAGGATAAAGAGAGATTAAACTATTAAAGACTAAGTAGTAAGGAAAGTAATAAGGTATAAAGCAAGCTTAAGGGTTATTTATTAGCAGGTTACAAGGGCTTTACTATAGTAGGTATAGCACGCCTTAAGGTAAGGGTATTATTAACGAAGCATTAATCTCTAAGCCCCTTTTATGCTTTTAGCGGACCTATCCTCCTTTATATACTGTTTACTGTAACCTTAAAGAAGGGTTAAAGTAGGTTTAACAGCTAGGTTTTCTCTACGTAACTTCCCCCCGGTCGTTTGGTTACCTAACAGTACCTTAGACTAAAGGCTATCGGTTAGAGAAGGGCTACTAAGACGTACTACTACCCCTTAGCCTCCTCTAGCCTAGCTAGGCCTATTATATAGATCTAGAAGGCCTTAAACTACGCGATTAAGAGCTGCTTTCTAGTATAAAGGATAACATTGCTAGTTATAATATATAAAAAAGCTAGCATCCTCTTAATTAAGCTTACCTTTAATAAGAAGCAGCTAGCTTACTCTATACGCATTAAGACCTTTAACGCTGCTTACCCCCTCTCTTCTAAGGCGTCTTTATATAGCTAAAACAAGTACTAGGCCTATAAGCAACCTATAGTCCTTTAAATAGCTTATAAGCTTACCTTAGCGTATAAGGACAACCTATAGATCTGTCCTTAATACAAAGGAAAGTTTTACCTTCTAGTTGTTATAGCTAAAAAGGAGGTTATAGTTGCTGCCTTCTAAGAGTAGTTACATACTCTTTTAGCAGATACGCTCTTTGCCTTCTTTAATAGGTCTAAGGACTAAGAATAGGTTAGCTTTAGCTTTATTATCTAGTACTAAGGATAGTAGGTTGCTAAGGGGTATAGCTTACTCTAATGTATAAAAGTCTTTAATGCTAAGGTAAAAGGGGCAAAGGCAGCGTTGCTTTATATAATTAGATACGCTTTTACTAAAGGTATTACCTTTTGTATTGTTGTTTACTTTAACAATGCCTTAGTTGTTTAGTGCTTTTATAGTTCCTCCTTATTATTGTTTAGCAGAGCCTTTAAGGAGTTTAAGGAAGCGTAGCAGCTTTACCTTAGCCTTATTAAAGCTTAATAGTTCTTAAGGTATAAAGGTATTAAAGGGAACAAGAGAGCTAACTAGCTTACTAAGGCTAGCAGCAAAATGCCTTTCTTATTAAACCTGCTTATAGCAGCGTAGGTAAAGAGGAAGACCTATAAAGCAAGTAAAGCTACGTTCTAGAAGTACTAAAACAAAGAACAGCATAACTACTATTATCTATTAGCGCTTTAAACATCCCTTTAGCTAACGCTAAAGATTAAAGAGCTTAAGAAGGAAGAACTTTACTAGCTTATTACTGCTAGATCTAGCTATAAGGACTTTGCTGCGTACTATAAGCGCTTTAGCTATAACAACCTTAAGCTCTACGAATACAAGAAGAAGAAGATACTTATATACCTACTAACGTGCCTAAAGATAAAAGCCCTTAGGTTCCCGTTTACTATAGCAGCAGCTATTAACGCGCTCTTAAGCAAAGACTAGCGTACCTTTATCGATAAGCTGCGTTAAACGAAGTACTATGCTATAGCAGGGAAGAAATACTATGTACCCTTTAAGCTAGATCCCTTAGACCCCTTAATAACCCCTTTACCTACTAACTACGCCTTAGATCCCTTAATAGGTCTTTAACGTCTTAGACAGCCTAGCCTTGCCTTAGCAGGCTTATAGCCCTTTGTAATAATCGATAAGGAAGGATGCCCCTTAGCTAGCTCTCTAAGGTAATAGCTCCTTCTTTTCCCCCTTACCTAGCATACCTTAAGTAAGCTCTTTCTTTTAATTAGATCTAAAAGGCCCCTCTTATAGGTCCTTTAAGCTCTTAGATAAGATAGCTGCTGCTTTAGTAGGCTTATAGCCCTTTATAATATTATAGGCGTAGGCCCTAAGCCCTTTAGGGTAGCTGCTATATAAGGTAGCTATAAGGCAAAGAGGAAGAAAAAGAAGCCCCCTTTTATTTCTTTTGTTTATTTTCTAAGCCCCTTTTTTCCTTTTCCTTTTACTTAGAAGCTCCTGTTAATAGCATATATAAATATGTACTCTAGCTAAGTAGCTAAACAAGCCTTAAACTAGGGGCATCCCCTTATATATGCTTAGCACTAACTTAAGGTTAACATTCGCTATAAAGGCAGTAAAACCTAGCATAATAAGCTCTGCGTATATATATGTAAAGGTAGATTTTTATATGTATACACAACGGTAGTTATCTAAGCTAGGCGCCCTATGCTCCTAGGGAGGCGGCGGCACGTGATATAAGCACGTGCCCTATAACGGCGTTAAATATATCATTATTATTATTATTATTATTACCCTAGACATAGCGGCCCATCAGCCCGAGCGGACCATCAGGTATCCCGAATACAAAGGATCCCGAGCTGGATCTGCTCTGCTTCCCCTCACTACGCACATCTTGGATCCATTGATCCATTGCATTCGCACAAATGGGAGTGGAAGACTTCAACTCCCAAGTGGGAGCGCAAGTTCACCTGGATTCGTGCGTTTCTATCCGAATCTCAACAAGAGCAGGCCTTGGGACCCACCTCAGGCCACATTGTACTTGTACTCGTACTGCGGAGTATTTGTACTTGGAACTGGCGACTTTATCGCAGAAACCCCGCCCTTTGCCTCCACTGCAGCAACGGCGTGCGTTAGTACGAGGTACGGAGGGCTCGTACCTCCGAGAGGTGAGACCCCCTCCTCCCCCTCCTCCTCTTCTCTCTCCCCC
>NIGD01000007.1:326206-341927 GCA_003055185.1 Escovopsis sp. TC
CTCAGAAGCAGCCCGCACGACTTGAGAGACGCCGATATAGCTTCGGCTTCTCTTTTTCTTTTCCTTTCTCCTTCTTTTTTCCCCTTTTCTCCCTCTCATCATTCGCCAATTGACGCTGGTGAAAGCACAGTAGGCTTCGCCTCCCGCCGCCATCATGTCGAAACCGACCAGTGTCACGGGCAGCGAGAGCGACTTCGAGTTCATCGAAACTCCCAAGGCCACGCCCCCCTCCGAGAAGGCCGAGGACTGCGGTGTGAGGACTACGACCGTACGTTGCTGCCCCTCAATCCATTGACATTGAGGAAGAACATGGTAGTGTGGGAGGAAGAGAGTAGAAAGAGAGACAGAGAGAAGAGCATGAAGGCTGACCTCAATTGACAGTCCCCCGCCATTGCCAACGCCCCCCTCCCCGCCGACGGCCCCGGCTCCGACTCCTTCAACAACACCATCCTCTTCTCCCTCCTCGGCGGCGTGCCATGGTGGTTCACCTGGAAGGTCGGCGGCGGCCTCAAGACCTTCCTCTTCTTCGCCCTGATCCTCGACCTGCCCCTCCTCGCCGCCTGGTGGCTCGTCGTCTCCTCCATCAGCCCCCGCAAGACCGACAAGGCCAAGTTCCCCGGCCGCCCCGTCGAGTACTACCTCGACTTCAAGAAGGAGGAGGACAAGGCAAAGTACAAGGGCTCCACCAAAATTCCCATGGAGACCTTCTACGAGATGTACTTTGACGGCGACGTCGAGTTCAAGGGCGACGCCCTCGAGGTCCTCGAGTACCGCCACGACTGGGCCAGCTTCCGCTTCACCATCGGTCTCATCCGCTACTTCCTCCTCGGCATGCTGCCCGAGGTCATTATGCACACTCGCTCTCAAGGTAAGCCTTCCTTCCTTTGAATTTCGCCTTGGTTCTCTCGCTGATCAACTCGCAGATGAGGAGCAGGTTCGCGGCCACTACGACCGCGGCGACGACTTCTACGGCTGGTTCCTCGGCCCTCGGATGATCTACACCTCCGGCATCATCTCCGACCCCGAGAAGGAAGAGTCCCTCGAGCAGCTCCAGGACAACAAGCTGGCCATCGTCTGCGAGAAGATCGAGCTCAAGAAGGACGAGCGCATGCTCGACCTCGGCTGCGGCTGGGGCACCCTGGCCCGATTCGCCAGCGAGAACTACGGCGCCAAGGTCACGGGCATCACCCTGGGCCGCAACCAGACCGCCTGGGGCAACAGCTCGATGCGAAAGGTCGGCATTCCCGAGGAGCAGAGCAAGATCCTGTGCATGGACTACCGCGACACCCCCATCCCCGAGGGCCGCTACAACAAGATCACCTGCCTCGAGATGGCCGAGCACGTCGGCGTCCGCCACTTCTCCACCTTCCTGTCGCAGGTCTACAACATGCTCGAGGACGACGGCGTCTTCTTCCTCCAGATCGCCGGCCTGCGCAAGGCGTGGCAGTACGAGGATTTGATCTGGGGTCTCTTCATGAACAAGTACGTCTTCCCCGGCGCCGACGCCTCCACCCCTCTCGGCTGGGTCGTCGACAAGCTCGAGGGCGCCGGCTTTGAGGTCAAGCACATCGACACCATCGGCGTGCACTACTCGGCCACGCTCTGGAGGTGGTACCGCAACTGGATGGGCAACAAGGACAAGGTCGAGGCCAAGTACGGCAAGCGCTGGTTCCGCATCTGGGAGTACTTTCTGGCCTCGTCCACCATCACCTCCCGCCAGGGTGGCGCTACCTGCTACCAGATCACCCTCGTCAAGAACATCAACTCGACCCACCGCATCGAGGGCGTGCCCAGCCAATTCAACCTCACTGGGGGGCTCGACAACTGCAAGGCCGACCTCGCGGCCTGGGGGGCCAAGAACAACGTCACTTCCTCCACCGACATGTTCTAAACTCCTGCATAATAAGGTGAAGAGAAAAAAAAACGGATGCATGGTTTTTTAAGAGGATGTGAAAAGAGGGAAGACGACACGGCAGAGGTCTGATGTTGCCGTCATGGGATGCAGGATAGAGCTGGGAGCCTGGAACAGGCCAGTTGCTCACCACACCAGCGCAGGAAAAGGAGTTGTGACGGCGAGAGAGCAAGGGAGCAAAAGCAAAAGCAAAAGGAAAAAGGCATGGCCCTCGACGGGCCTGAGGCGCGGAGAGAGAAACTTGGAGAGAAGGCTATCCATTGTCCAGCAGGTCTTGATGCCTATAGCAAGCTACCTGTAGTAGTAATAATGTCTACGAGGATGATTCAAGGCGCGATGAATGATTGCAATGGATGTCGGGGACGGGAATCATGGATGTATCGTGGATGTCGCGAGGGCGTGAGAATCCAAGTGGGTGATTGTACGACTGCTTGATTGCAATATGAAGCGAATGTACGGAGTACTCTCTACTTCGTCGGCGAAGGCAACTGCTAAGGCTCTTAGTAGGTGGACGAAGGCTTCGCGCGTGATTCGCGTCTCTCGGAAGTTCATCGGTTAAACCGGCTATATCTCTTCAGAGTACTCCGTACTCCGTACAGGCACATGCTCCCTGCCCCTCACTCCAACGACTCGGAGGCACCACGATCGGATTTGACTGCATCGCGACGAACCTCACTTCGTTCCCTCGCCGTGTCTTCGCCATCCTCTCACCACCCCTCGGTCCCTCACTTCACTACACCTCTCTATCATTACTTTCTCGTTGTTTAATCGGCCCCTCATTCTCTTGTGTCGATCCCTCGCCGAAGCCTCACTTCCAGAATTCTTTGACACCACCTTCCCAAACACCACCTCTCGTCCTCTCATTCTTTCCCCGGACTCTCGCTACCTTGATCATTGATCTCACTGAAGCTTCACCGAAGGCTTGCGCGTTTGCTTTCTCATCTCCTTCTAACGGAGTACGCCTTACAGACTGAACGCCTGGGTGTCCCCTTGTCAATATTCGTGAGAGCCTTCCCGCGCGCCGCGGAGACGAGCGCCCTCGGAGTCATGATCTCCACGCTGAAGATCATTCATCCATTGAGGATCATGTAGGTCTCGTGCTTCATTCTATCATCGTTCTTGTGACTTGCATTGTCATCCATTATATCGTCATGTTCTGTCGTCGTCATATCCTATCATCCTCAAATTTTGTTGTTGCCAAATCCCATCATCGTCATATCCCATCATCGTCACATTCCATCATCGTCACATCCCATCATCGTCACATCCCATCATCGTCACATTCCATCATCGTCATATCCCATCATCGTCATATCCCACTCCAGCGTCATGAAGCTACCCCAGCTGACTCGCCTCAGCAGCACCAGAGGAGGGATACACCCCTCCCATTTGACGTCCGGAAGCACCACCATCAGCGGCACATCTACCCCCCTTCACGGCGCACACCCCACGCGATGCCCCTGTCGGCCCATTGCTACGGAACGGGCCAGGTCCGGGTGCAGTCCCTTACATACAGGCGCCGGGGGGCTTGCGTCGCGGGCGTCACTTAGGAAGGGCGCGAAGGGTGCCGAGGCTGTGAAGGATGTCGAGGGCGTGAAGCGTTCAGGACAAGCGGGAGGGCACGACGCAAAGACAAAGATCATCCGGGACGTGCTCTCCCCGACGCCGTCCTATCTGCTATCTCGACTCCTATCAGACATGCTTCACACGGGCCGACCTACACGATCCATCCGAAACGACACGCCGTCAGCCGAGCCCGATGCCCCGTCCATCAGATCCGATACGCCGTCACCTAAATCCCATGCGCCATCAAACCCCCCCTATGACAACTACTCCTCCCCCCCCGAGTCCTGGTTCACGACTCGCCCGATGCTCCCGAGCGGCCACTCCCTCGTCTACTTCCCCTTGCAGACGCCCGCGTCGGGTCTCGCGCCCGACGGCGCGGACGGGGACCACTGCCCGGACGAGGCGTTTGGGAAGCGCCTCTGGGCGGGGGGCCGGATGACGTTTCGCCGGGTTGGGGAGAAGAACGCCGAGGCACGCGGGGATGCGGTGCTGGATCGCAGGGAGGACAACGTGAAGGCAAGTAGGGGCCTCGTCCTGGATGGCTCGCCATGGACATGTCGCGAGAGAGTGCACGGCGTGAGGCGCAGCGGGGACAAGTTCGTCGTTCAACTGGAGAGGGTGTATGCGGCGGGATTGCACGGCTCTGCCTCTGCGGGGGAGGATGTGCCTCGGCACGGGGCCGAGGCCGGGAACGGGATCAGAAAGGGGGTCAGAGGCGGGACAAGGGATGGGGACTGGGCGTGGGATATTCGCGAGGAGAGGACGCTCGTGTTCCAGCGTGGTGAGGGTGTGCCTCCGCGGTTCATGCGTCGTAAGTGAGGCCCATTCTCGTTGCTATCCTCACACACTCTTGACCCCCGCCCCCTTTCACTGCTTTCTCCCACTCTCACATACACACACACTCTCTCTCTGCAACCCTTCTCTTCCCTCTCTGGCCGCCATAAAAGCGCGCAAGGGCTCTTGCTACTGCATATACAGCAGCCTCCTGCTAACGCCCACCCAGATCCCCACGCCGATGCGGCTGCGTACGAAGCCCGCTTCACCCCGTCGCCGACCCATCTCTTCCAGTTCTCCGCGTTGACGTACAACGCGCACGATATACACTTCGATAGCCTCGCTGCAAAACGAGACGGGCATAAGGGGCTGATTGTCCACGGGCCGTTGACGCTTGCGCTGATGCTGCGCGTGCTGGGGGATTATCTTGCAGTATACACACCTGGTCGTGCTCAGACTCGCACGCAGGATCAATCCCAGACTCTCACGCGGATTCAAACACGAAATCCATCCCAGGGTCACACACAGAGTCCCTCCGGGCTCCATGAGGGCGTGGATCAGGATCGCAGGATCTTGGACTTTGTTTACAGGAATTACGCGCCCCTGTACGTCGCGCAGGAAGGCGTTGTCAAGGTCCGGCCCGTGGAGAAGAGCGCTCAACATGAAGAGGAGGGGAAAGAGGGAGGGCTTGAGACGTTCGAGGTCTGGATTGAGGATGCGGAGGGCGGGCTGGCGGCGAGGGGGACGGCGACGGTGGAGGTCGAGTAGCCAGGGGTGGATGGTGGTCAAAGGGGGGCACAATTGAAAGGGATCACCATCAAAGCTTTATCGAAAGGAGAACATAGGGGGTATATCATACAAAGGGAACATCCTTCAAGGGGAACATCACTCAAGGGGAACATCATTCAAGGGGAACATCATTCAAGGGGAACATCATTCAAGGGGGGCCATCATATACAGGGGGCCGTTATAGAAAGGGGCCATCCTACAAGGGGGCCATCTTTTCATCAACAAGGGGGACATCCCTGAGGGAGTATATCGCTTCAAGGAGAACCTCAGAACTTTCCCTCAAGCAACATATCATGCATTGCGGCTATCTATTTTCTTTACATGTATATATCCATAGATTCTCTTTTATACCGTGATAGAGATGGGCCGTAAGCCAAGAAATAGGAAAGAGAACACCCGCCACGTGTATGCAAGACCGAACCGACGTTGGAAAAAGAGAGGAAAACTCCGGGTCCCATCATTTTTGGAGCACCATCCATGCATGTACGAAGTCAAGCCCAACACAAGACTTCAAAGAAAAATAAAGGCAGGGGCAAAAGGCGCCGCCGGTCATACTTCTGTGAAGACGGGGGCCATGTTTGTGTGATCTTCCAATCTTCTGATGAGCAGGGAGATATACTCGTACATTTCAGTCTGCGAATCCAAAGACCTCGGAGACAGAGAGGGTGTTGCTCCGGAGGCCCGTGAGGGCGACAAGGATGCAGACGAGATCGAGGACGAGCAGGAGGACGACGCCGAGGAGGAAGCGCGGGCTGAAGATGCGGTAGAGCATGAGGTGCCTGCGCTGCCACCCCGCGCAGGCCATGGTGGCGAGGGCGTGCACGGCGAAGTAGGCTAGGAAGGCGGCGAGCGCGCGGGCCGTGGATTCGAGAACGCCGCGCTGACGGGGGCCCAGCTTCCAGAGGACGAGCAGGGGCACGCACGCCGCGGCAAGGATCTGGCCCGCGAAGGTGTTGAGCACGACGGCGAGCGGGGACCACGGGTAGCGCACGGAGGCGAGCGGGATGAAGGCCGCGTCCCACTGGATGGAGGCGAGGACGGCCTGGTGTCCCGTCTTGAAGAAGTAGAAGTGGCCGAGGAGGGCGAGCATGACGGGGCCGATGGACTCGCCACGGAGGGCGAGGAGGTCGACGATCTCGGCGAGGGAGAGGATCTGCCAGAGCATGAGGGCGAGGGCGCCGGAGCCCATGGGCTTAGTGAGCTGGACGCAAGCGGCGAGGACGTTGAGCGGGAGGAGGAGGTAGCGCGCGCCGAGGGCGTTGCCGTAGCCGAGGATGGTGACGATGGTGCCGCCGCCTTGCTTGGGAGAGGTGGTGGAGAGGATGGAGACGGAGGGGGGCCCACGGACAAAGGCGGTGGTGCCGCCGACGAGGGCGAGGGCGAGGACGGTCTGCGCGAGGTAGACGCCTGTGGTGCGGAGGGCGCCGGCGGCGGGTGCGATGACGGCGTCGGCGGGGTTGTCGTCTTGGCCAGAGGAGGAGGAGGAGAAGGAGGAGAAGGAGGAGGAGGAGGAAAGCCAGCCGTTGTTGTCGGCGGCGTCGATGGCCCAGTAGACGGCGGAGAGGAAGAGCCCCGCGCGGAAGACGTAGCCGATCCACGTCGGGGCGAGGCCCTCGTACGACTTGGTCGGCGCGAGGAAGGACTTGACCACGGCGGGGAGCAGCACGCACACGACGAGCGGGACGGCGAGCTGCCAGGCGGCCGAGGTGGAGGACGTGCTGGACGCGTAGTACGTGGACGTGCAGTAGGGCATCTGCTCCTCGCGGCAGAGCTTCGAGTAGGACGCGAGCCGGCCGAGCGCGACGAACACGAGGGAGTGGTAGGCGGCGAGGGCGCGGTCTGCGGGGGCGTCGATGCGCAGGGCGGTCGCGGCGGCGGCGACGCCGAAGGTCGTGATGAAGAAGAGCAGGATGGAGTCCTCCCAGATGGTGAAGGAGTTGGACGAGAAGCCGACGGCCTGGCTGGCGGTGAAGACGACGGCCATCCAGCCCCAGACGTTGGTGGGGAGCAGGTTGCGGATCGTGCGTCCTGCGTCGCGCAGCGCGAGGACGACACCGACCGTGAGCAGCGTCGTGGTGACGAGGGCGACCGTCGCGACGCGGTCGTCGGCTGGTTGTGTCCACGCGACGGCGACCGCGAGAGTGGCGCCCGCAGCGACGGCGCGCCAGTCGCGGAAGGGACGGAGCAGCAGGTTCGAGTGGAAGCCCTGGTCTGGGTGCGACTCGTCGCCCTTGATGTTGAGCAGCTCGAGGCGGCGCTCTGCAAAGTCCAGCTCGGCGTCGTTGCTGACGACGAGCTCCTCGTCCGGGTCGCGCGAGGCGTACAGCAGCAGGGCGAGGACGCCGAGGGCCGTGACGAACACGCCGGCCAGCATGCGGGGCACGTCGAAGCGCGCCCAGAGGCCCCTGCAGACGCGCAGCGTCTCGGCCTGGAAGTCGGAGAAGGCGGCGTACGCCTGACGCGGGCTCAGGCCGGGGGCGTTGGCCAGCGCCCACAGCTCCCCGGGGGATGATGATGATGATCCGGGCTCGTTGCTGCTGCTGCTGCTGCTGGAGCGGGAGAGCCCGCGCACTGCAAAGTACGACTCCTGGTACCGCTCGATGCCCGCCGCCGCGATCCTCGACACGGCGGCGAGGTTCTCCCAGTCGTCGCCAGCGGGGCCGATGAAGGCCTCCTCGATGGGTCGGCCGAGGTTGTTGAAGGGGATGGGGATGCCGAGGAGCAAGGCGAGGGTCGGCACGAGGTCGATCTGGTTGACGGGGCGGATCTTGGCGGTGGCGGGAGGGAGGGAGAACTCGGGCGCGCTGCGGCCGAAGAGGGGTCGCTTCGAGTACATCCACAGGGCGGCCTCGACCTCGTCATCGCTCTCGCCGCCGTGGTCGCCTTTGCCGTCCATGCCGTGGTCGCCCATCACGACGAGGAGCGTGTCGTCGTCGATGGCCTGCGTGACGTTGGCGATGAAGTCGTTCATCTGCTGCAGCTTGGCCGTCATGGCCGGGTGGTTCGGCCCGTACCGGTGCCCGGCGTGGTCGACGCCGAGGCAGTGCCCGATTAGGAGATCCCAGTCCCTCTTCTCTTCCCCTTGTCCTTGTCCCTTCCCTTGTCCTTGTCCCTTCCCTTGTCCTTGCCCTTCGCCTTCGTCTTCGCCTGTCGGTGTTGTCGCCATCGTCGTCTGCTGCAAGAGCGGGAAAATATTCTCAATGACGCCGTCATCCACCGTATGCAGATCCCACACGTTGAAACTGTCGTACGCCCTGCTGATATTGGGCTCAAAATACCCCGGGAACAGCGCCCACCACGTGTCGTCCCCGACGTGCGCGATCTTCCGACCCGCGTCCCGCAGCTGCGCCAGCAGGTTGTCCTCGTCGATGGCCGTCCCGGCGAAGTTGCTCCCCGCGTCGATGAAGGTCGGCAGCGTGCCCGTCGTGAGGCCCTTGAGCCGCTGCAGCGTCGTCGTCGGCGGGTCCGCGATGAAGGGCAGCAGGAAGGCGTTCTCGGGGGCCCGGACGGCCGTCTCGTAGAGGAAGGGAAGCGCGCCGTGGAAGGCCTGCGGCTCGATGGCGTCTGCGTCTGCGTCCCCGTCGGCGGCCCGCAGCGGCACCGTGAAGTCGTAGCGAAGGGCATCGATCAGGATGACGACGGCGCGGTCGAACTTCTTCGGGTGCCAGCAGCCCTCGCCCACAACACCCACACCCACACCCGCGGAGGGCGCAACCGGAGGGGCGTCGCATCTCGACTTATCCTCCAGCACCAGCCTCGTCAAGAGAAACCCGCTCGTGAAGAGCCATATGCCCACCGCGTGCACGGCCAGGATCCCCGCCCAGAAGGCGACCGTCCACCGCCAGCGCCTCTCAAACGCGACCCGCCGCCGCTCGTTGAGCGCCTCCCGCTGCCGCTCCAGCTGCGCCGTCTTCTCCTGCTCCGTCGGCTGGCCGTTGCGCCTGGCCTCCGCGTCGGCGGCCTCCTTGGCCGCCTTGGCCTTGGCCCATTGCGCCGCGATGGCCTTGTAGCTCGGGTCGGCCGAGCTGTGCGAGGAGGGGTCGTTGGTCTTGACGCTGCGCGCAGGAGGAGGCATTTTTCGTTCGTGTTCTCGGGGCGACCAGGGCGCGTGCCTAGGCCATTGAAGGGAAGATGAGAAAGCGGAAGGAGAGAAGAAGAAGAAGAGAAGTCGAAGGAAAGAGAGAAGATGACGGTGAGCAGCGCAGCTCGCCGTTTGCTCTGCGGTCAGCGTGGGGAGACTCTCGTGGATGGCTTCGGGAGAAAAAAAGAGGCGAGGCATCGGGCTCTCTCGACTCGGTCTAGCCGTGGTTTGGGAAGAGCAGGGTTAGGGTTGTGTGCCTCTCAGTAGGGTTAGGGTTGGAAGGGGTCACCAGGGTTGAGGCTATCTGAGGCTCACCAGGGGGTGGGAAGGAGGCAGCTCGGTATCAACTTCAATCCATCCTCAGTCCATTCATTGTCTTGTCACATTGCCCACAGAATGGCCCCGTCTCGTGGCCGTCCACTCATCGTGACGCACAAGGAATCAACACACAAAAGATATTCGAGCCGGGGGATGCCGTCTGGGCTTGGTCTCTTTGCTTCCCTCCCATCCCTTTCCCTCACGTCTCCTCCTCCCTCCTCCCTCCTCCCTCTGCCCCTTTTTCCTCACCCTCTGGCCCTCGTGCCGCCCCCCCCCCCTTCCCTCTTGCGTCAACCCCATACGTAGACTGCGTAATTTGTATACTAAGAAATATTTGCTTCCTTGACAAGTCGTGTGTCTCATGCCCACTACTACCAGATATAGCAGTAGTGCCCGGTAAGGATTAGTAAGTAGTACATAATAGTAGTATTTCAGCTCTCCTATTTCAGCAGCCATACGCTGCGCCTTCGGAGAGCCTTACGATCTCGCAGAGACTGCGCATTAAGAATCGGTCATTGTCCTGCGTCTCCATCTCCGACGGCCTGTCCTCTCCCCCCAAGGTGCCCCCCTCGGCCATCAGCCGTGCCGTCGAGATGAGCTGCCGGATGCATCTCTGCAGCTCCCCCTGGATGGTCCGCAAGACCACGTCGTTGTTCGTCACTCCAGACGTCTTCGACGACGGGCGGGGCTTCTTCGAAGCACGGCTCGCCACCCCGATCAACGCCACGCTGGCCGAGTGCCCGAAGCCGAGCAGCGTCGCCGCCTTCTTAGGGATGTCCTCCGTGTCGCTCAGACCACCCGAGCACGACCGCCTGTTGCCCGTCGTCGTGGAGCAAGAAGTCGGGCTGCTGGCAACGAGCGCCGAGACGTAGTTGTAAGCCAGGATGTGCGCGTAGAGCGCGTCGCAGATGTAGTCGGAGCAGTTCCCGAAGACGTTCTTGAGAGACAGCCAAGGCTTCGGCGCCTCGGGCACAGCCGCACCGGGGGCGTCGGGGGAGCCACCCCAGAGGCGAGACTCTCTCTTCCTCTTCGATCCCGATCCGCCCCGCGAGACGACCCGTCGCCACCTCGACTTGGTTCCCGACCCATGGGCATCTGTGGAGTCGACCAATCTGACCGGCCCTGTCGGTCCAGCCGTGAACGTCATCGGCGTGGCAGCCGGCAGGGACAGGCGCTTCACACCAGGCTGTCGAACCTTACTCGAATACGATCGGATCGTCTCAACAGTGAGGCTCGAGGAGAGCAGCATGGTCTCGGGGAAGCACATGGTGGAGATCCTCAACGTCTCCACGACGTCGGGCGGGAGTGGCACAATCCTGGCTAGCTCGTCATCTTGAAACGGGAGCACAAAAGGTTGTTTGCTGCTGCCGCCGCCGTCACAATCACCCACGTCGAATTTGCCTTGGTTACTTCGTTTCTGAAGCTGAATGGAGATGCGGGGGCCGTGGGGGAGCGGGGGAGATGGAGGGGACGAGCGTGAACTCGTACGAGCATGCGCAGCCCCTTGGTGTTGATCGGGCAACGGCTTCTCTGTCGACGTCGCCGGCCTGTGCCCTTCCGACGGCTTCCTGGTCTTCGTCGATTGCCTTGGCGCTTGGACCACGACATCTTCATCGGGACGGTCCCTTCCCGAGGTCTGCCGCGAGCGAGATCCGGATGAAAATTTCGATACAGGAGGTGACAATCCAGAAGTGTTATTATGATTGGGGTCCCGATGCCCGGCCTCGGGTGGACAAGGCGATGAGAACCATGTGTCAGAGCTGGACCTGCCCGAGGAGTGTGTCGAAACGCCTGGGCCGGGGCCGCATATCGATTTGGATTTTCGATGAGTGGAGCGCTTCATGCAGGCAGGCTCGCGCGGGCCGGCCTCAAGTCTGGCCGTTGCTCTTCTTCTGGGCATGGGAGAGGTCGGCGGTCTGGGTGACGAGGGCGAGGGACGCTCGAAAGAAGGCTGTCGGCACCGCCGGTATGAGTCCTGATGAGGCTCACGGTGAATCAACTGTTGACGAAACTCTCGCAGAGCAACCTCCCCTTCATCCTCGCTCTCAGATTCGGGCTCGATCCAGCTACTCTCCCGGCGGAGCTCCTTGGGGGATTGTGCCTTTCCGGAAGACGGCCGCCAGCTCGAGAAAACCGGAGAGGCCGATTTCGAGGAAGGCCGCCGGCTGGACGATGCGAGAGAGGTTGCGTTCGTGACGATGGAGTGGTTGCGCATATGAAATGCGGAGGGGCCGGCGTCATAGGACGCCTCGGTGCCCATGAACGAATCTATATCGGATGCCGAGTCATCGGAATGGAGCACGGGCTCGCCGGATTCGTCGAAGAAAGAAGCCATCGGGGCTTGATCTTCGAGGGCTCTGAGGGATTGGACGCGCAATGATGCGGTGCGAAGCGGCTTCGTCAGGCTGGCATGTGTTGAAGAGGACTTGCGAGGAGACATGATGGTGGAATTCGGTGCGCCCGACGTCATGTTTCTGCCCTCGAAGACGGACTTTGAGAGCTCCAAGTCACGCACGAGCAGCTCAGGCAGCGAATCGTCGCCTCCAGGTTGCATTGCCCCTGCCAGGGGCAGATTGATCTTGTAACCCAAGCAAGTTGGTACCGTTGTCCGCGCCGGCGTTGGTGTTAGTGGTAACGGACCTCTCATGATCGAAACTGATCTCGGTGTATATTAGACTTGCGGGGCCACCCTCGTGGTCGGTGCGTCTCTTGTTGATGGCCGGTGGCACACGCTCCAGCTCCGGGGGTTGATCTCTTCAATTGGAGGGGGACGTTGCTTCGCTGACGAGATCTCGGGCACAAGAATGCTTCCGTCGAATCGCAGCAGGTCAAGACGCCTTGAGTATGAAACGATTCGAGCCTAAGCCCAAGACAGGAGTCGATGCAGGGCCTCTTGGAAGCGCCTTGTGCGCGTGTGATATTTGTCGGACATGCAACCGTCGGCGGGAAGCAGCAGGATTCAGCGGGCTGCAGCATAGGCGAGGGTTCCGAGTCAGAGGTCCAGACTCAGGGGGCGCCGAGAAATAAACATCGTTCGCCCGCGACTGGAGACTTGGAGGAGGAGGAGGCGGGAGTCGCAGTCAAATAGAAAGAAAGAGAAGGGAGAAGAAGACTCGCCCAATATCGTGGGAAAGGCAAGACAACCAACTCAGAGACATGCCGACCACTCCGTATGCATGTACACGCAGAGCAGCTCGTGCTAGTCGCCCCTCTGGACCACAACAAGCCTTCGGGTGAGAAACGCAGCACATGCATATGCATATGCACAGTGAGCGCCCCGGCATCTGCTCTGCATGCTTGTCGTCCCATTCTTTACAGCTTCTTGAAGAGGATCTCAAGAGGGGTGGGTGGCAGTGGCTTGACCAGGGCCCCCGAGAATGAACAATTCTGTAGTGAAAAGGAAACCAAGATGAGATTGGGAATACGGGAGCAGGGAGTCGTTGGCACTTGGACCCAAAACAGACCTGTCAACCGTGAAGGAGAAATGAAGCAGCCCAAGGGAAAAGTAGTCGAGTGGGAGAGGAAAAAGCAAGGGGAAGTCGAAAGCGTAACCCCCCAACCACTCTAGGCCAAAGCGTCAGATTACCGCATCGGGATGTTGAGCCCACTGACAGCCCGCGATTTCTCGTACTCGTATGAGTGTCAGTACGAGTACGGTGCGAGTATGGACCATAGACTCCGAACAAACCTGATATCCTAGGCGATGGACAGCTCTCCGCTGCGAGTCCGTGAGTGGACACCCGGAAGGGACGCAGAAGACCCATTGCAACTGCAAGGAGATTCAGGCATGACATCAAAATCCCTGTCTGCAGCCCAGTTCGCAAGAGACACCCATCACTAGGAGTGGCTCTGAGAGAGTCAGTCTGCGGTACCTATAATGTAGGCAAGCTTGTTCTGGCGGTCGATAGCAGGGAACGTTCCATCAATCAAAACAATCGTTGGGTGAAGTAGGGGGCTCATGACTTCCTTCTTGCCCTGCGCGGAATCGGACAACAAGGACGTTGCGAAGACGCTGTGAGCTGCATGGAAGCAATTGATGATCTCCGCAATGCCTGCATCGATAGTCGTGTACATGGCGACGTCCATGCAGGGGGCGTACACGAAGTGCGTACTCGTACCTGGGAGTTTTGTCATACCAGTCCCGGGATGCGGCAATACGCCCCGGCCATGAACATGCATGGCGACGATCAGGCGGAAAAGTCCAAGCCGGACGGATATGCGATCCGAGTTGGTGAATAGCTCCTCTCCAGCTCTCTCGCACGAGCTGAACGAGAGATAAACACACCACGTTGCTGCCCTGCCAGCGTGTGTATCATCTTGAGGCGTTCGTCTGGAGCTATGTCTTCCAGAGGCAGTCTGGAAAGACGGCTGCTAACCCTCGGCTCCCATGACTCTCTCCTTCGACGCCAGTCTCAGCCACGAAAAGAAGCGACTGAACGCGGTGAACCGAGGAGCGCCTGCCGGCAACGCCTCGAGATAGTGCGGTCAGATCGCGCTGTTCCTGTCTCTCCCTCCAACAGGAAGCGCGAGGAGTCTTGGGACCGACTCGGTACTGATGGGAGGAAACCAGTGGCAGCATCTAAGAAGCCAGCCATTTCATTACCAGACGTGTCACCTCCCCGAATCTGAGAAGCGATGGTGCGTTGGGCTGAGACTTTTGGAGGTCCTGCGAACGAGACCAAGCGATCGGCTGTGGGCATTCTCATGCAGGCACGCACTACTAATAGTACTACTACAGTAGTACTCGTAGTAGCCAGTAGGTCGCACGGCATCGCTCAATGTGAGAAAAAGACACTCTCTTCCCTGCACCTCTCTCATTCCCCATTGTGGATTGTGGGGCACGTGAGAGGAGGCCATCACGTTATCGTACACGAAAGGGGAGTGATGCCCTGCCGCTGAGATCAGAAGTCTGCACTGGTTCACTAGGGGCAGGCTGGACTTTGCGCCAGCATTGTGGGACTCAGGGATGGGGCAGAGGGGGTGAGACGAGGGCGTCGGGGAGAAAAAGTTGGTGAGAAAGAAAAACGGGGGATCAAGAAACTCGCACGTCCATACCTAGCATCTCGCACGAGCAAGCAAGTGCCTCGATCGCCAAGGGTCTGCAACCCTGCGTTGGGTACAGAGCACGAAGTGCGGAGAGGATGCAGCGGAGAGGATGCAGATGCGCCAGCTCTGATCCCTCCCTGCTTCCCGAGCTGCCCGTGCGTGCTCCCCCGCCTTCGCCTCCGCGGCACTGAGGTCCTGGTCGCCGCGAAGGCTTCTCTCGCCGTGCGCATCGCACCGTCGGCTGCCCTCGTCTTTCGAGCTCGTGTCAACAAGCCAAGGGGAACGACCATTGCGTGAACGCCAGGCACCAAGAGCAGGTCGATCAAAGTCCGAGACCATTGGCGTCGTCAGCCAAGGGAGAGTCAACTTCTTGAACAGGAGGCTGGACCGACTGCCTCCGCAGAGGAGCACGGCGTGGCATGGCGCCTCCGGTAGTCCCGTCACATCCATGATGGCCAAGCGAGCCAGCTTCGAAGCGAAGCAGATGAGGGGCTCTGGGCGCCATCCATCCCGACATGGCTCAGCTCCCATTGATGTTCAGCGCGCCCGAGCGTGTCGATGGGGCTCCAACGCTGATGGCAGAGGGATCAATAGATGCTGGATGCACGAAGCGGAGGACAAGGGGGGGGTGAAGGGGGAGTGAGGTTGAGGAACAGAGCAGGGTCTCTCGTTGTGGCAGCGGCTGAGATGAAGTCGAGGAGGAGGAGGAGGAGGAGGCGATTCATCAACCTTGGAGGAGGTGGATCGACGCATCCTGGCGGCCAGCGGCAGATGGGAGATGGGAAGGAGCGACGGGTCAGCTTTCGGGCGTGATGCCTCGAAAGGGAATCGCACCGGGGCAAGACCCACGGTCGCTCCTGCCGCGGATGCTCAGCGCGACACGCCCGGGAGAGGCTTGGGCCGGGACGCTCCTGCCTCGGGGGCACGCCGAGCGGGCCATGTGGCGAAGGAGCTGCCGTGAGAGCGCGTGGAGCGTCCAATGAGGGTGCCGGGAGAGGCTATTCCGGGGAGCTCCTGCCCAGCTGGAGCTTCATGCTGCCAACGTGAGTCCGGGGAGCTCTTGCCTCCGTCCTCCGTATTCAAGTCCGCACAGTAATACACTCCACGATCGGGAGTGATCTCGTACTGTGCTCTGGGCGCCCTGCTGACCCAAACCGCACGTACATGTACACAAGTGATTGCCGCGCCATACAGCGCGGCAAAAGTCGCAAGCAAAGCACCAGACCACCCCCCCC
>NIGD01000007.1:341939-416245 GCA_003055185.1 Escovopsis sp. TC
TCCCCTACCTACCTACATGTACCTCTTCTTTTTTCAGCAGCCAATCAGAGGCTACTGCCCCACAGCAACTTTGACAGACCAATTAGAGACCGGCATAACTTTTTTCTAGAGCCAATAAGAGGCCTAGAAAAGAGATTGTGGCGCAGAAGTGTGGTGGCGGTGCGCCAAATTCTCTAATAATAAAGCAAAGCCTCGGCTTCGTAAAAGCTACGCTTACTCCGCTATCTTGGCTTTGCTTGACAATGATATGGATCCATCTTCACTGGACCTACCCTATCACTCGACCGGAGCATCACCCCACAACTGCCGAAGCCCCTTTTTCTCCTCACCCTGACATGGAAAGGCGAGATCAGCAGAGAGTACGGAGTAGATGGATCGTATGTACTCCGTATATGATGCTCGATTCTACTCGCACAATTTCAGCAAGGGAGGAAGATGAGGGTCGCGTCAATTCCGATTGGAAATAGATCGGATATCTATTCGCGTGTTCAATATCGACTCCCACGCTCATGGGCGGGGTCTGCTCGCATGGATGAGTACGAGGACGCTGCTCCATGCATACGATGCTCATCCTCTGGGACGAGTACTCGGACATGACCTGTTCCTTGTGCTACGGGCTTGATCCGTACGACGGGGCCCGCATGGCCCGGCACCCGGAGATCTTTGCAATCTTCACGGGCGCCTCGCTTCGCCCATCTTCAAGGATCTCATCACGATGACCCCCCACCACTTGGTAGGTGTGCTCCTTGATCGCCTGGAAATCCTGGTCGTCCATTCCATCGGCTCCACGGAGGACGAAAGCAGATCCATCTACGTAAGAAGAGTAATCCATGTTACATTGTTCACCGGTCCCTGCATGACCTGCATGGATCCATCCGGTGGGATGGCGCCCATGTCAAGTCTGCTTTTCATCAACCATCCAGGGTCGATTCACCCGCCCACCCATTGATTCCATCGATGGATCCCGCTGGTCCTTGCAGCTGGGCCCGTTGCGGAGTGCAGAAGTGCGCCGCCCCTCGTCCTGGCCGGGCCTGATGAAGGCAGCACGGCCACACCATCCTCAGCACTCGTGCCACACCCGCCAGGGGCTGAGACGCTGTGGGGCTCTCTTCAATCAGGGGATCGGAGCTCTCGCACTGTGTCCAGCATCAATCTTTGTCGGTGGGAACGCGCAGCCGACCCGGCTACAATAGGAAGCTAGATAGATATTGCGGCTAGAGGGTGTATAATCTAAATAGGTATAGGAATAAGGCATTAACGCTATATAAGGGTAATACTATAGGAACGCTACTTATAGCCTAAATTAGGCTAAATTAGCTATACTAGCTATACCTTAACAGTATCTTATATATAAATACTCCCTTTAGCCTAGATAGCCTTAGCTTTAAATTAATAAACGCTATCTTAATCGTAATATCTTTACCTTTTAACCCTTTTTATTAAGAGTTATAAGCCTATAAGGTCTTCTTAATCTTTATAAGCTTATATCTTTTACTAAAAGGGCTTTATTGCTATATACTAAAAAGATATTATAATCTTTGTTTTTAGTGTTTTAGAAGAAAGTGTCTTTATCTAACTTATACCTAGCTTATTATTTGTTCTAAGCCTTGCTCCTAATCTCTCTTAATTGCTATATATAGCTAAGAGAAAGCTTATTCTTAATTATTTTAATTAATTTGTTTTATTTATTTTAATCGTTTTGCTCTAAAGTTATTGTCTAAGCTAAGGAGGTCTCCTAGAATTGTCTTTTAACGAAGGTATTAGCAAATTCTCCCTTATACGCTTTATATACAATCTATATAGCAATACCTCTCTATCTACTCTATTACACCGTTTCTATAAAGAAGATACTAACGCTAAAGCCTTTAGCCTTTCTTAAATTAAAATCTTATGCTAAGTAGTCTAAATAGATATTAGTAATCTAAGAATACATAGAACCTTATAGTATATAAGAATACATTAGACTTAATATTATTATAAACCTTTCTTTTAAAAACCTACTAGAAGATCCTTTTTAGTACAATAACAAGCCTATTCTAACCTATAAAAGCTTTACTATAAAAAGGAATACCTTAATCTTTAACGTAAATGCGTATAAGAGTACCTTTTAAGTATATAAGCTTAAATATAATACTAAAAGAGCAAAAAAAGAAGGTTAGCTTATAAAGTACAATAAGCAATATAACCTTTAGCGTATAAAAAAAGTCTAATACTACTAAACAAAGGATCTTATAATTAATATCTTTAGTATAATAAGGGCTTCTATTATAAAGCAATACTAAGAAAAAGAAAACTAGAATCTTTATTTAAGTAACTTTATTAACTAAGTAAAAGCAAAGGTTATCCCTCTTAATAGCTATAATTGCAAAGAAGCATCTTAAACCTTTTAGCGTTTAGCTTATTAAACTCTTAGTTAAAAAGACTAGTTAGTATAGTTTATTTAATTTAAGCAGGCTTAGTATAACTATCTTTAGTATAAGGTTAAGACTATTAATAAGGAAATTATAATTAACTTCTTTCTTTAATCTATAAAAGCTACCTTTCCCCTTTAAGAAAAGAAGATAAGTAATAAGATTAAGGAAGCAAAGCAAGGTATAGCTTAAATGCCTAAGATTATTAAGATTATTACTAACTTCTATTAGTATATCGCTTACTATTAATAGATTAATAGAAATACTTTAAGAGCTTATATAAATATAGCTGCTTATAAAGGTAGCAATAGCAAAGATAAGAGCAACAAAGAACCCTTATTTTGCCCCTAGAGGATGCTTAAGTACCTTAGGTATAGTACTTTATATAAAAAGCAGCTAAATAAGTAGTAGGAAACGTGCTAAAGTATACTTATTATTAATAGGTATAAGGCACTACTTATAACCTTTAGGCTCTAAAAGAACAAGAGAGAAGCTCTAAAGAAGAGACTTAAGACTTATAAAGAGGAAGCTATAGCTATAAGAGCATAGCTAAATAAGATTAAGAAGGAGAAATTAGTTAAAGTAACTACTTTAGCCTTATCTTAGCTAGCTACCTTAGATCCTTTAAAGAAAAAGAAGCTAAAGAAGAAGGGTACTAATAGTACTAAGTCTAAGGCAGCTAAGACAGCTAAAGACAAAGAAATCGTCTAAATTAAGAGCTAAGGTCCTACTAAGGTTAGCAACGTTGCTATTTATATCCTTAATATAGTAGTAAAAGAAGAAGAAAAAGATAATCTTATAATAAGAAATGCTATAATCTTTAATTCTAGATCTAATACAAATATCTTTAATAACCTTAACTTCTTCTTACCTAAGTCTTTTATCTAGGGATATAAAGACGTTGTTAAAGCTAGCGACTCGTTTCTTAAGCTACTTAGCTAAAGAGAGGCTATTATTAAGGTTAATTCTAGCTAGTTAGTAGTAGTCTTAAAGGTATACTATATACTTAGTATATATACTAACATTGTCTTAATGTATCTGTTTAAGAAGAATAGCTTTTATTAGGATACTTTAAACAGCTAGATTAAGCATAAGGAGTTATAGAAGGTACTTACTAAGCTTGTTTTTGATTATAACTATAAGCAGTATATTATTGCTTACTATATACTAAAGTTAGTAAACTAGATTAAGGCAGTAAGAGCTATAGAAGTAAGCATAATCCCTTTTTTAATAAATTTAGTAAGCTTAATAAAGTTGTTTTGCTTAATAGATTTAGAAGGCATAATAGAGTTAGAAAAGCAGTTTAGCTTAGTGTTTTTATTAGCAGCTATAGGCAGGGAAGTTAAATCTTAAGGCCTACGGTACTTAGCTTACAACGCTAGAGATCTCTAGCACTGCTAGCTAAGGTATATCAGTTAAAAGGCTCTTAAGGAAGCTATAAGATCGCTCCTAAGGCTTAAGATAACTAGCCCTATAACCTATAAATGTAAGGTATACGTAACTAAGAAAGCTTACTACTAAATATTTTGCTAAGCTCCTTAAGTACTTCTATAAGGGGTAGGAGAAGCTATAAGCGTAGATCTCTAATACTATAAGGTATTAGTATACTCTAGAGACTAGTACTAGGTTATCTTTACTTATATAAATATAAGATTTTAGTTCTTTTATACCTTTAGAAAGAAGCCTAAGATTAAGGCAGTAAGGGCAAGACTCTAAGACCTACTATAAACCTATTTTAATTAGTAAATAAAAGTTTTATAGTTAGATAATAAGTAAGCTTTCTTCTTATACTAAGAAATTAAAGGGATCGCAAAGGAAAGTACTATTGTATAATTGTTTTCTTTGTTAACTCTTTAGTAGAATAGCTACGCTAAGCAATTAGCTTCTATTATAAAGGAAAAAGCAAGGGTTATAATGCTTAATGCTAACCTACCTAAAGAGCTTTAGCTAGACGTCTTCTATGCCGCAGTATACCTTCTTAATCGCTGTTAAGGGATAGAATAGCAGAAGGCGTATTCCCTATAAAGGACCTTTAAATACCTAAAGAAGGGATATAAAAGGAGAGGCCTTTGCTTAGATTAGAGAAAGGGTTTAGAGATTAATGCTACGTTACTTTATACCTTACCTTCTAATAACTACCTTTGCTATAAAGCTTTTATAAGATACTAGCGTACGCTTTACTACTTACCTTTAAACTAGCGTCTTTAATAGTTTAATTTCTCTTAAACCTTTACTACTAAGGTAAGGTTAACTAATAAAAGGTAATGCTTATTTCTTAAAGAGCTTTACGTTAATAATAATTAAGAGCTGCTTTTTTATAGCTAGATCTTAGCGTTATCGTAGAAACCTAAAACCTTCTTTCTCTTAACCTTATCTTAACTCCTTTAACAATAACTAATAAGATAGCTAGTACTAATAATACTAACTATAGCCTTGCTAACCTCTTTAAAAAGGAGCTAAATAAACGCTTTATTAAAGCTATAAAAAAGTACTAAGTTTACTATAAACGTAAATACCTTAAAGAACTTATAAAAAGAAGAAACTTAACTTAAGACTTATTATAGTTATAAATAGTAGACTTTAAGTTTATAGGAGGGCTGCTTAAAAGAAGCTACGTAGACGCTTTAAAGTTATTGCTACTAAATCTATAATAATATAAAAGGAAATTATAAAGTAAGCTTTAAACCTTTTTAATAGCGTTATTAACTTACTTTTATACTTAGCTAAAGACCTTTACTACTAAAATAAATAAGGTTATCTTTAAGGTAGCTTTTCTTTTACTAAAAATTTATAGCAAATAAAATATATACTTTAAACTTAAATATACTAAAAAGCTAAAGGATATATTGTTTAAGAATTTCTAAAAATAGCTTAAAGGAAGCATTAACGATACCTTTACTTGCTGCTTTAATATATATTTATAGATAAGTAGCTTTATTTAAGTAAAAGGGATAAAGTTTATAACCTTTTTAGATATATATAAAGCTATTAAGACTAAACTTTTAGAGCTATTACTATTGCTTTTTTAAGTTTACTACTTCTTATAGCGATTACGCTTAGAACTATAGAACTAGATACTAAGTAGTAAGGTTTTAAAGAACTAAGCGTAAATACGCGCTTAAAAAGTAGTAATAAAAACAATCTTAGAAAAAGAAACAATAATAATAACAATAATAACAATAATAATAGCAAGGACAGCTAACCTAGTACCTTTAGGCTTAGTAATAGCTTATACTAACTAGAACTAGCCCTTTTAGCTTATAGCTTATTTATAGTAACCTTACAGTTAGCGCGCTATAAGGTTAGTAAGCTACTTTAAGTATAGTAAGCTTTACTACTAAACAACCTATATAGCTGCTAGTTATAATATATATAATAGTAGTTAGTATACTATAGAATAATATAACTAATCGCTAGCTTAAAAGCAAAGTAGTAGTATAGCTACTACTTTTAATAATAAACCTTTTAGCGAATCTTAGCGCGCCTAAGAATTCGTAGGCTTTAAAGCTACTATAGTTAAACTAGTATATATTTAGATTAGTAGTAGATAGGTTAACGTAAACGCTTTTATAGACTTAAGTAGTAACGTTATGCTTTTTAGCTAGAAGATTATAAAAAGTACGCTGCTTTTTCTTAGGCTTAGCATTAATATAGTATTTAAAGATACCCTTTTTAAGGTATATAAGAAGACCTTAAAGCTATTTAAACTTAAGGATAACTAAAAAGTAGCAAAAAAGTATCTACTTAACTATATAGTAGTATATATTATAAATAACTTAATTTTAAAGATCTTATAGTTTAAGAAGATAAATCTATATATTTAGTAAAAAGAAAAAGAATAAAATTACTTTTTTTTAAAGGAAGCTTTTAGCTACTTCGTTACCTTTTTATAGGTTAAGAGCCTTATATCCTTATATAAGTTTATAAGAATCTTAGCTATACTAAACGAAATAGAACTCTTAGATAACTAAGCTAGTAGCAAAACTATAGCAAAGCTTTTATAAGAATATAAAAACTATGCCTAGGTATTTAATTAGTAAGAGGTAGCTAAGCTAGCAAAGCTTAAAGGAAGGACGTACGTAATAGAGCTTATTAAAGGATCTAAGATACTATAAGAACTTATTTACTCTTTTACTATAAAAGAGCTAAAGGTTCTTAGGGAATACCTTAAGGATATAACAAAGAAAAGCTAGATCTAAAGATTAATAAGCTTATATAAAGCTTTAGTACTTTTTATACTTAAGAAAAGAGGGAAGCTATAACTTTATATTAACTACTAAGCGTTAAACTAGATAACTTATAAGAACAAAGCTCTTTTACCTTTAATCCTTAAAATCTTTAACTGCTTTAATAAAGCAAAAGTATTTATAAAGCTTAATCTAAAGGATACGTACTACTAGATATATATTTATAAAAGAAATAAGTAAAAGATAGCATTTTGCTATAGATATAGCTACTTTAAATACTACGTTATACCCTTTAGCTTAATAAACGCCTTAGCTACTTTCTAGGAATACATTAACAACATACTCTAAGGCCTAATTAATTATACTTATATTATTTATATTAACAATATCTTAATATATAGCAGCAAAGACGCTACGTATATATAGCATATTTGTAAGGTCTTTAATAGGTTAAGGATAGTAAGCCTCTTTATAAACTTAAAGAAGTATTAATTTTAAGTTAATATAGTATTATACTTAAGTTTTATAGTTTTACTAAAGGGAATCTATATAAAAAGAGAACGTATTAAAGCAGTAGCGTAGTAGCTATAACCTTATAGCGTATATAATATTTAAGTATTTTTAAGCTTTATAAGATTCTATTAACGCTTTATTTAGAATTATAGTAAAATAATAGCGCTACTTACTAACTTACTTAAAGGCGTACTAAAGGGACCTCTTTTACTAAGTAGTAGTAAAGTTAAAGCATTTAAGGAGCTTAAACGCTGCTTTTAGAAAGAACTAGTACTAGTATATTTTAAGCTAATAGCTTTTATAAGAATATAAACTAACGCTTTAAAATTTACTATTAGCATAATCCTTTTATAAAAGCAAGGAAAAGACTAGTACCTTATAGCATATATATTATAGAAGCTAACTAAACTAAAGCTAAGATATCTTATCCTTAATACTAAGATAATAGCAATTATAAAAGCATTTATAACGTAAAAGCATTACTTAGTGTACGTTAACAATAAAGTTTAGGTATTTATAAATTACTTAAACTATAGTTACTTTATAGTAAAGACAAAGCTATCTAATAAGTAAGTTATAGCCTTAAATAAATTATTACCTTTTAACTTTTATATTAAATACTAACTAAGTAGCAATAACTTAGCTAATAAGTTATTAAAGAAGCTAGACCTTTAAGATAAGAAAGAAATTACGCTAAAAAGGCATAGTATATTGCTTAAGTTTTTAAAGCGTTTTTATAGCAAAGAAGCTATAAATAGCGCAATTAATGTTAAGAAGTTAAAGGACTAAGCAAAGACCTATATTTAAAAGGAGAATAAGGACTTTATTCTTATAGCTTTATAAGACGTCTACTATAAAAACAATATAGTTATGCTAGTTGTTTCTTCCTTTACTAAGTTAGTACTAATTATAGTATAGCGTATAAGCTGCCCTTATTAAGAGCTAGGTAAAGGAGACGAGTTAGACGTAGCAGAAGGTTTTATAGACTTAGGGTAAACCTACGTTAAAGACAACGCAACGTTGCTAAAGGAAGCCTTAACTTTAATAGAGTTACTTTATTATATATAAAAGGAAGATGCTTTCTTTATAGATAGTAAAGTTATAGCTAAGCTTATAAATAAAAGATAAAGCTAAGTAGCTAGTAAGGACTAGCTAATTTGCTTTAAAGGAAGAGTATATATACTACTAAGATTATAGATAAAGTTACTTATAATGTATTATAATAAGCTTAGCGTAAAGCACTAAGGAGTTAGCTAGATACTTATAGCGTTAGCAAGGAGCTACTACTAAAAAAGGATAAAAAAGGACGTAAAGCAGTATGTGTTAACGTATATAGATTATTAACTAATAAAGCTATAGTACTATTAACCTTACAGCGAATTAGCAGCGTTGCTAGTGCTAGCATAGCTGTTTAAAGAGATCTTAATAAACTTTATTATAAGGCTCTTAAAGACAAAGGGATAGAACTATATATATAACTTAATTCTTATTATTATAGTGTTAAAGACTAGGTAGTAAGGAGAGTGATAGGGTACGAAGCGAGCTTAAGGGTCGTTTACTAGCGGGTTATAAGGGCTTTACTATAGTAAGTATAGCACGCCTTAAGGTAAAGGTATTGTTAACAAAGCATTAATCTCTAAGCCCCTTTATGCTCTTAGCGGACCTATCCTCTTTTATATACTATTTACTATAACCTTAAAGAAGGGTTAAAGTAGGTTTAATAGCTAGGTTTTTGTAACAATAGGGTAATGCACTAGGTTGTTAGGTAAGACAGTTGTAAAGGTATTGTATAATAATTGTACGAAAAGGTAGGGGTTTTTATATATAAGAACTAAGACTTAGCCTAATTACGTTAGATATAATCGGTCTAAGATATATGCTGTACTATACACGTAACCTTAGGTTAATCTAGTGTTAGTTGTTACAGCTATCCCTTCCTTAAGCGCGTTATCTATAACGTAGTTTCTATTGCAATGCTCCTTCCTTAGGATAGGTTATTCCTTCCTTTTTAGATTAAACAAAGAAAATAAGTAGCAATTAGTATATACCTATTTCTATACGTTACTAGTCACGTTTCTTAAGTAATTACGCTTCGTTTACTAATTAGCTCTATAGTATAAATTAAGCTGCCTTTTATTACTTTTTGTTTTTGTTTTTCTTCTTTTTATTATTAACATTTTTGTTTATATCCTTTTTATCCTTATTTTTTATTATAATTCTTTTATAATATTTATTTAAGCGTTTTATAAACACTTTATTATTATTATATTAGTACCTCTTTAGCCTATAGCTAAGATACCTAAGCAGTTAAGGAATCCTACTCTTTTTTCTTTCTTATTAAAGCTAAATGCTTATCCTTTCTTATAAGCAGGTACTATCTTATACTATGTTTTGCCCTTACTATAGCTATTACCTTTCTTATATACTTTAGTATGTTTTTATATCCTTTCTATATATAAAATATCTTTAATTATATTAAACAGCGTTATATATTATTTCGTTAAACATTACTATCCCTTCTATAAAAGATTAGCTAAGTCTTACCTAAAATAAGCGCGTAATATTATTTATACATTCCCTTCTTGCTTTAAAAAAACAGCGTTAGCTTTCTCTTTTATAAATAGTAAATGCTTAACGTCTAAAACCTATAAAAGAATTATCTTATAATCTTAATAATTTCCTTATAAACATTAATAATAAGAATAACAACAATAATAACAATAACAAGGTAATAAACCTAACTTCCTTTCTTAGTGTTTTAAGGTTTACTAATAAAAACAGTGCTAGTTTAGCTACTAATCCTTCTATTATTGTCCTACCTATTAATACTCTTCCTCTTATTAATCTAAACAATAGTATATCCCTTCTTATAGTACCTTCTTTACTTAATAGAAACAATAGGAGTTTATCCTCTTTTTCTTCCTCTTCCCTTATACCTCTACCTCTACCTCTGCCTTTAGGTCCCTTACCTCCTCCTCTAGGTCCCCTTTTGCTTCTTTTGCTATTTTTTAATATTAAGCTTAGCAAAAAAGGTATTCTTAATCCCCTTTAGTATTATAAATATATAGGTTATACTTATTAAGGGAATCTATAAAGTTTTACTGCTTAGACTACTCTTCTTAGCATTAAATGTTTTAATAAAAGATATATATAATATATGTTTTACTAGCGCAAAAAGTATCTATACAACTAGGTATATGTCTACGTTTCCTTTACGTTTCTGTGCTAACTTCTTTAGATTATAGCTATAATATATAGCAACTATAATAATTTAACTAATTATATTTTATTTATATATATATTGTTTAATATAAGCGTTAATACTACGAATCTACTTATTAACGTTTATAGATTTACTTAAACCTATAACGTTACTATAGATCTTTGTTTTTTTAATGCTACTACTTTATTAATTTAGTTTAAAGCACTTAGTAATCTAATAAAGTACTTTAAGTAGGTATATAAGTAGTATACCTCTTATTAGCAGTAAATAGGTCCTTATCGTTTACGTAATATAAGTAAATCGTTCCTTCTTTTACATTAATGCTTACTAACTTCTAGTCCTAGAAAATAAATATATATTTAGCTTATGTTACGTCTAAGAGGATACTATAAAATGCCTTATTAAAGCTACTCTTACCTTCTATAGTATATATTTAGTTCTTTTTTATAATACATTTGCTAACTTTTTAGTAAACTACTGCTTAGATTGCTTATTAGTAATCTTTAATAGTTCTTTATCTTAACTTTTTTAATAAGAATTTCGTTACCTTATTTAGCGCGTTTTCTTTGTTTTACGCTACCTTTTTAGAGGCGTTAGTTAATAAGCCTTAGAGTATAGGCCCCCTTAACGCTAACAATATAACCTAAGCTACTTTATTATAGCAAGCCTTTTATAACAATGTAATACATAGTTATCTTATTAGTTAAAGGATCTTAGTTTTATAGTATTTATAGCATTTTTACTTATCCTTTATTGCTTATTAAGATCTTCTTTTTGCTTTGCTTTTTTACTTTTAAGCATTGTTTTACTTTATATATTTATTAAAGATTTAAGGTATATTTATATTGCTTTTAGATACTTACTTATTATACTTAGTAAGCTATCCTTTTTATTTAACTAAATAAAGCGTTTACTTCTTTTACTTCTTATAATCTTTAATAGATTTAATTTCTTACTATTTATTATTCTTTTTTAGTAAAAGCATTAGCAATAATTTATCTTTCTTATCTATAGTTTTATTCTATAATTCTAATAAGCTTATATAAAACACATTATACATATCCTTATATAGTATTAGCATTATAAAACAATACGCTTACTTTTTAATCTTTTCTAATATCTTTAAAGGTTTAATACGTTTTAGTATAAGCTTTATAGATTCTTTAAGGAATTAAAAGTTCTTTATAAACAATACTATAAGATTTCTTATATTAAATTTTATTTCTTAATGCCATTAATTAAAGTATTTTGCCTACTTTTCGTATATAATCTTTTAATTCTTTTTTATTTTCTCTTAGGTTTCTTAAAGTCTTTTAATATAGATTTTTATATCTAAGACCCCTTCCTAATAAACGTTGTCTTTAACGTTAACATAAAAATCTAGCAAATACCTTATAAGGGCTTTAAAAGGAAAGATCTTTATTGTTTCTAATTTAGCATTATTAATAGTAAATTATACTATTCTTAATAGTTTTAGCTAGTTTTTTTAATTTTTATCTATAAAGCATCTTAAGTACTATTCTATAGTTTAGTTTATTCTTTCTATTTATTTATTAGTTTAAGGATAAAAAGCTATTAAAAAACGTCTTTATACCCTTAAATAGTAACAAAGAGATAACTAAAATCTACTAGTAAACAAAGATCCTCTATCTATTACTATACTATCTAGTAAACCTATATATTAAAGTTCTACCTTATTGTAAAAAAGCTTTGCTAATTTAATAGCAGTAATATATAATAAAATTATAAAATATAAAGCAAATTTTATAAAACAGTTAATAATAACTAAAATTCTATTAACTTTTTTATTTTAAAAAATAACTTTTAGTAGTCCTATAATAAAATCTATTATTAATTCTTTTATAGGTTATAATAGAATTAGCAGCAATTTAAGTTTACTAAAAGGTTAATGCCTTTTTACTGTCTATCCTTAGCAAACTTAACAATACTTAATATATTCTTTAATATTTTACTATATATTTTTTTAAAAAAATCTTCTAAACAAAAGCTTATTTGTCTTTACTTCTATAA
Source organism: Escovopsis sp. TC (assembly GCA_003055185.1). Classification (NCBI taxonomy): domain Eukaryota; kingdom Fungi; phylum Ascomycota; class Sordariomycetes; order Hypocreales; family Hypocreaceae; genus Escovopsis; species Escovopsis sp. TC. Next base: position 354,305 of record NIGD01000007.1, read on the forward strand.
AATAACCTACTAATAGATTATTATAGTATAGCTATAATAGCTTGTTTTAAAAGCGATTCTCGTTTAGAATTATTATTTTACCTTTAAACAACAACAGATTATAATTAACGCTTTACTTGTTTAAAGCTTTTTGCTTTAATTGCTTAATCTTAGAATCTACATATTAACTATCTTTAATAAGCTAAAGCAAAGAGTTTTATACTAGTTTATATACGCTTTAATAAGTAAGCGATTCTTTTACTTTATTCTAAGTAATTGCTTATATACATCTAGGTCCCTAATTAAACATCTTATTATATACATCTATACATTAACTACATAGAAACGTAAAAGAATCGTAACCTTTCTATCTTTTTTCTAATACTACTTAAAGTTATCTTTATAGTTCTATAGAAAATTCTACTACATTAAGACAATCTAACTTATAGTTAAGTTGTCTTAATAAACTATCTGCTAAATTTGTTTTTCTAGATTAATACTTAATAGTAAAATCGTATAGTATTAAAAATATATACTAATAAGCTTATTAACTACTAAGCTTAGATTGCTTTATAAAGCTTTAAAGATTTTAGTAGTTACTAAGAACCTCTACTAATTCGTAAGCTCTTTTAATATAATGTCTTTAATGTTTAAACGCTTCTACTATAGCTAATATCTCTTAATTAAAAGTACTATAGTTTAATTCTAAACTATAAAATGCTTTTAAAAAAAATATAACTAGATACTATTTCCCTTATAAATCTAGTTAAGATAAAACAGCTGCTAATATAAACTTTAATACGTCTATCTTAATTCGTATTAGCTAATCTAGTTTATAGTATTAGAGTAAAGGTATACATTAAAAGGCATTAATAAGGGCATAAAACGCTTATTTCTCTTTATTATTTAAACATACTTATCTTAGTTTCTTGCTACCTACTAATCCTTAAAGCAATATATACAAAGGTCTTACTAATTTAGTATATCCTATAATAAACCTATAGTAAAAGTTATAGAATCCTAAGAATACTTAGATGTTATAATATAATATAGGTTCTTTTTAATTTTAGATTTCTTTAACATTTTTTTGTATTATTCTTAGTCCTTTATTTAAAATAATAAAGCTTAAAAAAGTAACTTTTTTCTTAAAAAATAAGCATTTGTCTAGATAAGCGTAAAGCTTACTTTCTTAAAGCTTCTAAAGTACTTATTACACATAGTTCGTATATTCTTCTTAAGTCTTAAAGAATATTAAAATATTATCTAAGTAAGCGATACAAATAGTATTAAGTAAATTACTAAGTACTAAATAAATATAATTTTAGAACGTTATAGGCGTATTAGTTAATCCTATAAGAAGAACTATAAATTTATAGTAACTATATTACGTATAAAACGTAGTCTTTTATTTATTGCTTTTTTTTATATGTATTTAGTAATATATATCCTTAATATTAATTTTAGTAAACTATTAGTATCTTTAGATTTAATCTATTAATTTAGCAATAAGCAGTAATAGATATTAATTCTTAATCGTAACCTTATTTAATCCTTAATAATTAACTACTAAGCGTAAGCTTTTATCTTTCTTTAGCATAAAAAGAATAGGTACTTTAGTAAAACTTTTAAATAGTCTAATGCGTTAATTCGTAAGGTTTTTGTCTAAATATTTTTAAAGTAACTTTAGTTTAGCTAGTAACAAAGGATAAATAGGTCTATATAGTAGATTTTCTCCTTCTATAAGATTAATTATATAATCTATTCCTTTAATATATAGTAGAAAACAAGAATTCTTTATCGAAAAGACATTATTAAATGCCTTTAATTCTTTAGGTCTTTCTTATTTATTAGTATTAACCTTTTCTTCGTTTAAAAGTAAAATTAGGTTTAGATCTACTACAATTGCTACTATAGTTACTTATAATTCTCTTTTTTCTTTTTTAAATTATTAAACTAAAATTAAAGTAGTCTTTATAAAATCTTATTTAAACTACTAACTTTTATTATATAAATATAAATAAATAAATTTATCTTTTATTATCTTTATTAAAAGCAAAATAAAACTTAAATTTTCTCTTTTCTTAATACCTATACATTCTTACATAATAGTATAAGATATTCCTCTTAAATCTATTAAGGTTATTAGTATACTTTATACTTTAAAAGTATTAATTTTTCTTTATAACACATTATTAAGGTAAAGTACTATTTTATTTAATTTTTTTAATCCTTATTTTTACGTAAATTAAATACTAATTACGTTTAGTTTAGCTCTACTATTAAAATTAGCAGTTGTTCTTATATCCTTTATCCTATATATAAAAACAAGCACGAAAAATTATAAAGTAACCCTTAGGGATTAAGCTAAACTAAAGGTTATTAGTTTAACTTCTTCCTTTTTCCTTTTAAGTTATTAATCTTAAGTTTTTAAGAACATTAAGGTTAAAAGTAAAATTTGCTTTTATAAGTATAGCAAGTTAAAACCTTCTTATCTAGTTTAACTAGATTTCGTCGAAAAGTTATCTTAGTATCCTTATTGCTTAACTATACTTGCTAATAAGCGCCTTATGCTTAACCTCCTCCTTTAGATCTATATCCTTTTTATAGCCTTTTTAATTACCTTTCGTAAAGATTTAGGTCCTTTTTCTTTCTTGCTATAGTATCCTAAAATTAAGTAGCAAAGGTAACTATTTCTTCCTTTTCTACTAGTAAGTATAAACCTTAGGTTAACATTTAATTCTTAAGTTTAGGTTATAGTTTAGTAAAAAAGAAAAAAGCTTTTTCCTTTTTGTCTTTTTAAAGAAAGTTCTTTTTTAAAGAGTTTAAGTAAATATAAAAATCCCTTAGAGATTAATTGTTTTGCTATTTTATGCTTTTAATTTAGCTTATAATTAATAGCTCTTAAATCTCTATATCTTAAAGTAGTATAGTAGTCTATGCTTTAAATTAGATCTAATTATTCTTTAATATAAAACGTACTTCTTCCTTAGGTTATTTATTAAGGAAATAATCTTATTTTGCTTAACAATTAGCATCTATGTAATCTAAAGCTAATAAGATCTTTTAAGAATCTTTTTAATATCTTTTCTTAGCCCCTTTAAATGCTTTTTATAGATTATTAAGCTAATTATCTTGCTTATAGAATAAGGTATTTAAAGTAAACTTAGTAAATTTCTTTACTTTAATCTTATTATTATTTAATTTATCCTTAAAATCCTTTTAATTTCCTTAAGTTATTTATACTAACTGCTTATAAAGATTTTAAATTTGCTCTTCTAATTAGCGCATCTAATTACGCAAGGAATTCTTAGGGTTATAAGACTCTCTTTGTTCTCTGCTAATATAAGACAAGGAGTCTTAGCAGGTTCGTAAACAAAATTCGCTACTAAAAAAAGATTCGCTACCTTCCTTTATAGCAATCTAATTAGTTAATATTGCTAAGGTTTCTTAATATAATTATATATTTACTATTATAACTTCTTAGGTAATAATAGTAAAAGTCTTAGGATTTATAACAATAAGGTAATACACTAGGTTGTTAAGTAAAACAGTTATAAAGGTATTATATAATAATTGTATAAAAAGGTAAAGGTCTTTATATGCAAGAACTAAGACTTAGCTTAATTACGTTAGATGTAATTAGTCTAAGATATATGCTGTACTATACACGTAACCTTAGGTCAATCTAGTGTTAGTCGTTACAGTTTTTTTCTATATAACTTCCCTTAGTTGTTTAGTTACTTAATAGGATACCTTCCTTTTAGCAACCTTATCCTTAAGGTTAGTGCTTAAATAGCTAGAGCTGCTTTGTCTTATAACCTTATAGCAACCTTACTATAACCTTCTATTGTAGTTAAGGGTAAGCGAGCTATAGGGTACTGTTTCTTTGTTCTCTTTTTAACGTAGCTAGATGCCTTTACTTCTTATTTACTTTAGGTAGCGCAACGCGTTAAGGGCCTAAGCTATTTTCTTTATCCTTTAAAGCTCTTTTATAAACGCTTACCTTTTTAAGCTACTTATTTCCTTTTCCTTTTCTTTTTTTCTTTTTTTTTTCTTTTTTTTTCTTTTATTATTACTATTGTTTTATTAAGCTTTTCTTAAGCTTTTATTAACCTTTTTATATATTATTCTTTCTTTTGCTACTACTTTGCTATATATACTAACTTTTATAAGATTTATTTAACTTTATTTTTATTATTTTATAGATTGCTATAATGCCTTTAAAAAAAAAGGTTATAAAAGTAAGCTAAGCAGCTATAGTAGCTTACGCTGCTGCTATTGCTACTACCTTTGTTAACAATAACACTCCCCCTTTAACCCTTAAAGGGCTTAGCAGCGAGCTGCTATATAGTTCTTTTAAGTTTTTTAACGTTTTTAATAATTTTAACTGCTTTAGTTTTAACGTTAATAGTAACAATAATATTAACCTTCTATTAGCGTATAAGCTATATATACCTTTTTTCTTTTTTTTTAAGGGCTTAAAGCTAATTTATATAGCTATTATGTCCTTTGCTACTACTACCTCTTTTATTATTATAACTAAGACTTTGCTTATAGCAATGCTTTACTACCTTATATTAATAACTAAAGTATAAGTACTTACCCTTTCTTTATAAAGCTATTACTAATAATTTAAATAAGCAAAAGCATTAAGTACGTTTATTATATTAATAGTAATAAGCTATATAACCTATGCTATAGTACCCTTTGTAAAGATGCCCTTAAGCTTTATTGCTTCTATAAAAAGGCTAAGCTACGCTTAGTAGGTTATAGCTCTCTTGCTAAGCGTTTACTAAGCTAATTTTCTATAAAACCTTATCTATACCTACTAAGTCTACTACTATAAAAGCTTTTATTATACGTTAAAGAGTAATAGCTTAGCTAAGCAAGTAGTTTGCTATAAAGATACTATATAAAAAGCGCTCTTAAGTATATAGGTTAATATAGCTAATATTTTTACTATAGCAGCGTTAATTAAGGTTAAGAAGTAGAACGTAAGTCCTTACTTACTATAAGCTTTACTGCTCTTTTACTAATAGTTTATAAGCTATTAATAAGGCGTATAACGTAAAGCTAGCCTTTAGTAGTATAACTCTAAAGCAAGATAAAATCTATATACTAGCTTATGCTAGTTCTACGTCTTTAGCTAGCGTTTTAAAATTCTTTAATAACTATAAGGATAATACTAATACTAACTAAGCTTTATAATAAGTTTACTAAAAGCTTGCTATCTTCTTAGCTTTAAGGCAAAGGTATAAATAAAAAAGAAAAAAGTAGTTAAAAAAAAAATTTATTTTATATATAGCTAATAGTATAAGAAGGGATAATACTATACTAGTTATTTAATAGTAGTTTGCTGTTAAGTTAATAGGTAGCTGCTTTAGTAATAAGAAATTAACTCTTTTTCTTTTACTTCTTTTTCCTTTTTTTTTCTTTTAGTACTTTTACGCGTTCTTCCTTTAGTAATGCTACCTTATAGTTAGCTAGTAAGTTAGTTACTATAAAGTTACCCTTAGTATACTATAAGTTATTATTATTAAAGTAATCCTTTTACTTAACTAAGTATTTATAGCAATAGCTTTTATGTCTATAGTTAAGTATATGTTTAATCTTAAAGGTTTTATTAGTAAAAAAAAAGTAATCTATTAGCTTAGTTAGTTTGCTTTCCTTGCTATTAAACAGTTTTAAATTTATAGCGTTAAATACGTTATAGATTTTAATAGATAAAGGTAGTTAAAGCTAAAAAGCTAAGCTACTAGTCCTAACCTATCTCTTAATCTAGTAAGGTTTTATATACCTTTATATAAGCTTCTAGCTAGGTTACTAAAGGTTTAAGTGCTTTATAAAAAGTAAAACTTAGTCCTTTACTTTAAAGTTTACTTTTTTTTTTTTTTAGTTATACTATTTCTTATAGCTTTCTTTAGCTTTATTTATTAAGGTTGCTATAAGCTTATAGAAAGCTTATAAGTTATTAAGCTAGGTTTAAGCGTTCTTTAATAAGATTAACTGCTTAGGTATATTCCTTAGGGCTTATAGGTATAGACCTAAAAGCAGGTACGTAGGTATCTTACTAATAGCTAAGTAGATAGCATTGTTATAAGCGAATTATATTAGTAAGAGGTTATTAGCTTAGTTAGCTTAGTCTTTAGCATAGAAGGTTTAAAGGTAGTGTTTAATAAGTTAATTTTAGCATTTTATTTAGCTATTAGTCTATAGGTAGAATATAGTGCTAAGTTACTGCTTAATTATAAAGAGGTAGCAAAAGCTTTACTAAAACTAGCTTATAAAGATAAAGCCTTTGTTTATAACGATTCTTACTAGTATACTAAAGAACTTAAAAACATAATTAAAGAAAAAGTTTACTAGCCTATTACTAATAATTCGCTTATAGGTTAGTATATAGAAGGCGTAACGTATATATTTATTAACTACTACTAGAATTAAGTTATAAGATTAGTACTATCCCTTTGCTTTAAAGAAGTTTATTATAAAGTTTATAAAGATTTTTTCTTATAGCTTAGCTAGCGTAAGCAGTAAAGCAAGTTTACTATAAGGTTAATAGTACCTTAGCTTTATAAGTTAGCACTTAATATATATAAAAATATACTTTTTAATGTCTTTTCTTAAGCTACGCTAATAGTACGTCCTTGCTATCTTAGTAAGTATATAGCTAACCCTTTAATGCTTACTTATTAAGTTATTATAAAATAATATTAGTATTTTTAGTTTTACCTTAAAGGGTATATAAATCTTTCTTTTAAACTAGATAAGCTAGTTAACCTTTTTAAACTAACTTTAACTTCCTTTTAAACTATCTTAAGCTTCTTTTATAACTTTATTTAAGGTAAGAAAGGCGTCTTTTTTTTGCGCTTAATAGAATACCTTTTTAAAAGAAACTAAGTTTACCTTTAACGTTATAGCAAGCTCTTAATAAAGTTAAGGTAACCTTAAGTTTAACTCTTTACTGTCTTTAGTCCTTTCCCTCTAAAGCTTTTGCCTAAGACAAGCTACCTATACTATAAGTACGTGTGAGAAGGTACGGATCGCAGGACCTCTTCCGGACCTCCGGATAAGTGTTGCTAACGGCCGTACAGGGTACTTAAGGACCAGAAGGTCTAAGTACAGAGGTAGCGTTACTGTAAGCACCGATGTATAGAGACAGAGTCTAAAGGGTATACTAAAGGTTACTTACTCTTAAAAGAAAGAAAAGAAAGTAAAGTTTATATAATATATATACTTACCCCTACGTTATTTAAGTCCTTAAGTCTAGCTTATATAATCTATAACTATATAATAGTTATAAGCTTATATAGTTTAAAAAAAAACTAAAAACTTTTAATAAACTAAGTAATATAATTATAACGTTAAAAACTTATATTTAACAAAAAAAAGATTATAATAGCTCCTTAAAAGGACTTAAAAAAGCTTTACTTAAAGTTTAACAAGGACTAGTTCTAATAGATCTAAGCACTTAAAAACACTACTTTTATACTTAAGATTTAGTCTAAAGTTAATCTAAGAGTAGACCTACTTAAATATAACCCTTATAAAGCTTTAGAAATACTAACTATTAATAATACTTACTATTAAATAGCTGCTATAGCTACCTTTGCTTAAATTTAACCTTAAAGGCATAGAAACCTTTGTTTAAGGGGAAGATTAAGCTTCTAAGAAAGAAAAGAAGAGATAGACTACTCCTTAACTACTATAGATCTTAATAATATAAACCTAAGAGCTCTTAAGATTATATACTATCTCTATATAAGTAAATATAATACTAAACTTAAAAAACAAAAAAGTAAGCTATAGGCCTATAGCTAACTTAAGCTATAGATAATAAAAATAGTTAATAATAATATATATAATAATATTATATAAAAACTTACTAAAAGCAAAATCGTAGTTATAACTTAGATAATAACTAAGGAGTTAATAGTAGTATTTGCCTTAAGTAAGCACGCTTAGAAGAAGATAGCTTAAGACAAGTATAAGGAAGTGCTTACTAAAGGCTTAAAAGCAGGAAATAACATAGAGAAGTAGATTAAGAAATTCTAGTATAAATATAGCGTAATGCTTATACTTAATCTACTTAAAGCTAAGGAACTTATAGCAATTAAGAACTTCTTTTATACTGCTAAATAGAAATTTAAGCTTAACTAGTTAATAAAAAAGCTCTTTAAACTTAATAAGGTAATTATAAAAAATAACGTTTTAAGTATTCTAAAGCTTAATAAGTATATTAAGTTCTTTAAAGCTAAGATTTAAGCAAAAGGAAAGCATTCTTAAATCTTAATAGCTATTATTAGTAAGAAGAGTAAAGAGACTGCTATTCTATCTATAACTATGTTAACCCTTTAACCTTAGGTTAAGAAAGAAAAGAAAGCTTAGTCCTTGTCCTTTTAGTAAGGAAAAAGAAAATTAAGCTATAGTAACTTTTAAAGCTATAAAAGAGACTAAGGTAAGAGGGGAAGAAGGGCTTATAAAAGAGGACAAGGAAGCTTATACTTAGCTAAAGCAATAAAAAGTTTTTACTATACGTACTCCTATAGAATCTTATATTAATAAAAGCTTAAGGGATATAGAAACGTTAAGTATACCTTTAGAAAAGTACTTTATCTAAAGAACTCTAAGCGTATAAGTATAGTACTTAAGAACATTAAGGGAGATAAGTAAGCTAACCTTTAAGTAACCCTTAAGAAAGTAAACTAAAATATAAAAGGGATAGAAGCTTTTAACTTAAAAGGAAAGAAAGTAAAGCTCCTTAGATCGCTTATAGTAACCCTTATTAACCCTATAGATCTCCTTTGTTTACTTAATATAAGTATGTTTATAACTATAGGAAAGTGCCCTTATTACCTACTCTTAAAGAGCACTATCTTTAACAATTATAGTATAACTTACCTTATTAATAATTAAGCCTTACTAGTACCTAACTCCTTTATCTTATATAACTTAAATAAGGTTATTTAAGCAAGCTTAACTAATTTCCTTGTCCTATTAGAGACGCTAGTTCGAAGGTAAGTAGCAGGGCGTGCGCTAGTATCTCGCAAAGGCTTTACAGCAAAGGTAGTTGTTAGAAGATAAGGTATAGAGTAACGTAGCATTAATCTTTAAACCCTTTCTCTAATCTAAGCAAAGGCCTCTCCTTTTATATCTTTTCTTTAAGTATTTAAAGGTCCTTTGCAAAGAATACGCCTTCTGCTATTTTATCCCTTAATAGCTTACCCCCCCTTTCTTTTATAACCTTACCCCTAAGGTCTAAGCGTTGCGCGTTACATTCCTGTTTTGCCTTATAGTATAACTTTACTTATGCTTTGCTATAACCTCTTAGTTCCTTTATAGCGTTTTACTACCTTTTACTTTTACCTTAAACGCTTTAACCTTTTTTCTTTGTTCCTTTAAAATATATTTACTTTTACGCCTATATACTTATCTTTCCTTTTATTATTCCTAAGGCTTAATTTATAAAGCTTTAAGGCCCTAAGGGCCTTAAGGCCCCTAAGGCCCCCTTTTAAGGTACCTTATTTTATTCTTTTCTTTCCTTTTTTTTCCTTCTTTTTCTTTTCTTTCTTTTTTATCTTCCTTAAGAATATCGCTGCTACTCTTATCTATGCCTTCTTTCCTTCCTTACTATATATATACCCCTTCTTAGCCTTTTATATACTATAGCTACCTCTTAATGTTATTACTAATTAATCTAATTATAAGAAAAATAAGAACTTATTATAAACGCTACTACTGCTCTTATTATAGCTTTTATAAAAAAAAAGCGTACCCCCCTTAAGCCTTCTAAAGAAACTATAGGCAGTAGCTCCTATGTTCTTACTAAGCCTTCTGTTCTTATAAAAGGCAGTGCCTTTGCTAACGCTACGTCTTTATAAGCCCTTAGCACTAAGCCTAAGCCTAATAATAATGCTATAGCTAATAGTAACAATAGTAATAACGCTAAGGCTATCTAGGTTGTTATATAAGTATCCTTTTCCTTAAGGCTTTTTAGCGTTATAGCTACTAATTCGCTATAGCTACAATATATCTTACTGCTGCTATATAGCTTAGATATACCGTTAAAAGCTTAACAGAGATCTAACTAAGGATAAGGACGCTATTAAGCTTACCCTATATAGTAACAGCTTTAGTAAGTGCTTTTTCCTTTGCTTTTTCTTTATAGCTCTTAACCTGCTTCTTAGCTATAAGCCTTAAGTATACTTACTATAAAAAAGGTAAGAAAAGGTACTTTTATATTCCTAAAAAATATTACCCTTTTGTCTACCTTTTTAAGGCTAAGTACTACTACGTCTAGCCCTACTGCGTAGGTACCTCTCTTTCTTTTATTCTTTGCTACTAACTTACTATAGAACTACCTTAAGAACCTTTAGCGTTAAAGGCGTAAAGCTCTTACTTATATACGCTTCTACTACTTTAAGATAATTACTAAGAGTAAGAAAAAAGTAAAAGCAACGTACTATTGCTACTTCTTTACCCTTAAGGAGCTAGAAATTTACGTAGCTTTTAACTAAGCTAACTTTACTTATATCCTTGCTAAGGCTACCTTTTGTACTCTTAAGGTTAGTTTACCTCTTTTCTTTCTTTGCTACGCCTTTACTATCTTTTTACTACTAACTCCTACGCCTAAGCCGCTAACCTAAACAATAACCTTATAGCCTTACCTTATACTATCCTTGCTAACAGTAATACGCTTATTTACTAAGCCTATAAGGCCTTTAAGATTAACGATAATAGCTACTATACTACTAAGTTAAAGGATAATAATAACTAAGCAGCGCTATTGCTTTGCTGCTACTGTACTATAGCTTTGCCTTTTTATAGTTGTTTAAAGGGAAAGAAGGATTTTCTTTAAGGTAAGGAAGTATATAAGGAATAATAGGTTATAGTACTAATAAGGTAAAGATAAGAAAGATAAGGATATTATAAAAGATAGATAGGTTTATATAGAGTTTGCTTTTAGCCTATAGCTTTTATAGTAATAAATAAATAAAGTTACTTTTTTAAGATCTTTTTTGCTTTATATTATGCTTTACTCTTTTGCTTTTATTTAGTTTCGCTTTATACTTATCTATTAGCTCCTTTAAAGTAAAGTTACTATAAGTTTACTATAAGTTATCTACCTCTAAGAAACCTACCTATTTAATTAAGTATTATTGTCGCTAACCCTTATAGCAGTAGTCTAGTATTACTTCTATCTTAAAGGTTTTATTAGCAGAGAAGGGGTAATTTATTAGTTCTTTTGCTTTTTTTTTATAGTATATATACAGCTCTAGGTTAACTACATTAAAGACGTTATAAATTTTAACTAACGTAAGTAATTAAAGCTAGAAAGCTAATCTGCTTATTCTAACCTTTTTCTTAATTTAGTAAAGTTTTATGTACTTTTTTGCTAATTTCTTAGTAAGTTGCTGTAAGTTTAGGTATTTCGTTAAAATTAATACCTAGTCTTTAACAGCAAAGCTAGCCTTACTTTTCTTTATATTATACTACTTTTTATTGTTTTCTTAGGCCTTTTATAGCAACTCTACTGCTAATTTACGTACTACTTCTATCTCTTTTACTTATATACCTAGCTCTGTTTATCCCTACAGCTACTTAATGTTAGTGTTTAGTACGTAAAGGTAGAAACTAAACAGCAAGTACGTAGGTGTTTCGCTGCTACTGCTATAGACCGTATTATTATACGTAAATTAGGCCTGCTGTAGTAGGTTAGCTTAATTAAGCTAGTCTTTGTTATAGAAGGTCTAAAGGTAGTGCTTAATTAGCTAATTTTAGCGTTCTATCTAGCTGTTAGTCTATAGATAGAAAGCAGTGCTAAGTTGCTGCTTTATTGCTAAGGAGTAGCAGAAACTTTACTAAAAAGTACTTGTAAAGACTAACCTTTAATCTATTATAATCCTTTTTAGTAACCTATAATTTTTAAAGACGTGCTTAAGGAAGAGGGTTGCTAGTCTATTGCTACTAATTTACTTCTAGGTTGCTACGTAGATAGCGTACTTTATAAAGCAGTTTATAATAACAAGAATTAAGTTATACGTATAGTTCTGTCCCTTTATCTTTAAGAGCCTTATAATAAAGTTTATTAAGATCTCCTTAAACGGCTATGCTAGTATTAGCAACGCTGCTAATTTGCTGTAGGGTTAATAGTACTATAGCTTTATTAGTTAATAATCTATATATATTAATATATACTGCTTTATGTCTTTCTTTATCCTTTTTTAGTAGTAGCTCTTTGCTAACGCTATAAGTGTTTAGCTAACTCCTTAGTGCCTTACGCTAAGCTTATTATAATATATTATAAGTAACTTCGTCTATAATCTTAGTAGTATATATACTCTTCTTTTAAAGCAAATTAGCTAGTCCTTACTAGCTACTTAGCTTTATCTTCTATCTATAGGCTTAGCTATAACTTTATTATTTATAAAAAGAGCGTCCTTCTTTTATATATAATAAAGCAACTCTATTAAAGTTAAGGCTTCCTTTAGTAATATTACATCGTCTTTAACGTAGGTTTGCCTTAAGTTTATAAGACCTTCTACTATATCTAACTCGTCTCTTCTACTTAGCTCTTAACGAAGGCAGCCTATACGCTATACTACGATTAGCACCGACCTAGCAAAGGAAGAAACAACTAGCGTAACTACATTATCCTTATAGTAAACGTCCTATAAAGCTATAGAGATAAAGTCCTTACTCCTTCCTTAAATGTAGGTCTTTGCTTAGTCTTTTAACTTCTTAACATTAATTGTGCTATTTATAGCTTCTTTGCTATAAAAACGCCTTAAGAACTTAAGTAATATACTACGCCTTTTTAACATAATTTCTTCTTTATTTTAAAGGTTTAGCTTCTTTAATAACCTATTAGCTAGGTTATTGCTGCTTAGTTAGTATTTAATATAAAAGTTAAAAGGTAATAATCTATCTAAGGCTATAACTTACTTATTAAATAGCTTTGTTTTTACTATAAAGTAACTATAGTTTAAGTAATCTATAAACACCTAAACTTTATCGTTAACGTATACTAAGTAATGCTTCTACGTTATAAATGCTTCTATAATTGCTATTATCTTAGTATTAGGGATAAGGTATCTTAGCTTTAGTTTAGTTAGCTTCTATAACATATACGCTATAAAGTACTAGTCTTTTCCTTGCTTTTATAAAAGGATTACGCTAATAGTAAATTTTAAGGCGTTAGTTTATATTCTTATAAGGGCTATTAGCTTAAAATACACTAGTACTAGTTCTTTCTAGAAGCAGCGTTTAAGCTCCTTAAATGCTTTAACTTTACTACTACTTAGCAAGAAAGGTCCCTTTAGTATACCTTTAAGTAGGTTAGTAAATAGCGCTATTATTTTACTATAATTCTAGATAAAGCGTTAATAGAATCCTATAAAGCTTAGAAATGCCTAAACATTGTATACGCTGTAAAGTTATAGCTACTACGCTACTGCTTTAATACGTTCTCTTTCTATATAGATTCCCTTTAGCGAAACTATAAAACCTAGATATAATACTATATTAACTTAAAATTAATACTTCTCTAGGTTTATAAAGAAGCTTACTATCCTTAACTTATTAAGGACCTTATAAATATGCTACGTATATATAGCGTCTTTGCTACTATATATTAAGATATTATTAATATAGACGATATAGGTATAATCGATTAGGCCTTAGAGTACATCGTTAATATATTCCTAGAAGGTAGCTAAGGCGTTCGTTAAGCTAAAGGGCATAATGTAGTATTTAAAGTAGCTATATCTATAGCAAAATGCTGTCTTTTACTTATCTCCTTTACAAATACGTATCTAGTAGTACGTATCCTTTAAATTAAGCTTTATAAATACTTTTGCTCTATTAAGGTAGTTAAGGATTTTAAGGATTAAAGGTAAAAGAGCTTTGTTTTTATAAGTTATTTAGTTTAACGCTTAGTAGTTAACGTAAAGTTATAGCTTCTCCTCCTTCTTAGGTATAAAAAGCACTAAAGCTTTATATAAGCTCGTTAATCTTTAGATCTAGCCCTTCTTTGTTATATTTTTAAGGTATTCCCTAAGAACCTTTAGCTCTTTTATAGCAAAGGAGTAGATAGGTCCTTATAGTATCTTAGATCCTTTAATAAGCTTTATTATATACGTCCTTCCTTTAAGCTTTACTAGCTTAGCTGCCTCTTGCTAGTTAAATACCTAGGCATAGTTTTTGTATTTTTATAAGAGCTTTGCTATAGTTTTACTACTATCTTAGTTATCTAAGAGTTCTATCTTATTTAGTATAGCTAAGATTCTTATAGACCTACACAAAGACATAAAGCTCTTAACCTATAAAGGGGCAATAAAGTAGCTAAGAGCTTCCTTTAAAAAGGGGTAATTCTACTTTTTTTCCTTTTACTAAATACATAGATTTATCTTCTTAAACTATAAGATCCTTAAAATTAAGTTATTTATAATATCTACTACTACGCAGTTAAGTAAATACTTCTTTATTACTCTTTAGTTATCCTTAAGTTTAAATAGCTTTAGGGTCTTGCTATATACCTTAAGAAAGGTATCTTTAGATACTATATTAATGCTAAGCTTAAAAAAAAGTAGTATACTTTTTATAATCTTTTAGCTAAGGAGCGTAACGTTACTACCTAAGTTTATAAAAGCATCTACGTTAACCTATCTACTGCTAATCTAGATACGTACTAGTTTAACTATAGTAGCTTTAAGGCTTACGAATTCTTAGGTACGCTAAGATTCGCTAAAAGGTCTATTGTTAAGAGCAGTAGCTACGCTATTACTTTACTTCTAAGCTAGCAATTAGTTATATTATTCTATAGTATACTAACTATTGCTATACGTATTATAACTAGCAGCTATATAAGTCGTTTAGTAGTAAAGCTTACTATACTTAAAGCAGCTTACTAACCTTATAGTACGCTAACTATAAGGTTACTGCAAATAAGCTATAGGCTAAAAGGGCTAGTTCTAGTTAGTATAGGCTATTACTAGGCCTAAGGGTACTAGGTTAGCTGTCCTTACTATTGTTATTGTTATTGTTGTTATTATTGTTGTTTCTTTTTCTAAAATTGTCTTTACTACTACTCCTTAGGTATATATTCGCGCTTAATTCTCTAGGACCCTGCTGCTTAGTATCTAGTTCTATAGTTCTAAACATAATTGCTATAAGAAGTAGTAGACTTAAAAAAGCAATAGCAATAGCTTTAAGAGTTTAGTCTTAATAGCTTTATATATGTCTAAGAAGGTTATAAACTTTATCCTTTTTGCTTAAATAAGGCTACCTATCTATAAATACGCGTTAAAGCAGTAGGTAAAAGCATCGTTAATGCTTCCTTTAAGCTACTTCTAGAAATTCTTAAATAATATATCCTTTAGCTTTTTAGCGTATTTAAGTTTAAGGTATATATTCTATTTACTATAAATTTTTAGCAAAAGAAAAGCTACCTTAAAGATAACCTTATTTGTTTTAGCAGCAAAGGTTTTTAGCTAGGTATAAAAGTAAGTTAACAGCGCTGTTAAAAAGGTTTAAAGCTTACTTTACGATTTCCTTTTATATTGTTATAGATTTAGCAGTAATAACTTTAAGGCGTTTATATAGCTTCTCTTAAGCAGCCCTCCTATAAACTTAAAGTTTACTATCTATAACTACAATAAGTCTTAAGTTAGGTTTCCCTCTTTTATAAGTTCCTTAAGGTATTTACGTTTATAGCAAACTTAGTGCTCTTTTATAGCTTTAATAAGGCGTTTATTTAGCTCTTTCTTAGAGAGGTTAGCAAGGCTATAGTTAGTGTTATTAGTGCTAGCTATTTTATTAGTTATTATTAAAGGAGTTAAGATAAGGTTAAAAGAAAGAAGGTTCTAGGTTTCTGCGATAACGCTAAGATCTAGCTGCAAAGAAGCAGCTCTTAATTATTATTAGCGTAAAGCTCTTTAAAAAATAAGCATTACCTCCTGCTAGTTAACCTTACCTTAGTAGTAAAGGTTTAAGAAAGATTAAACTATTAAAGATACTAGTTTAAAGGTAAGTAGCAAGGTATACGCTAATATCTTATAAAGGCTTTACAGCGAAGGTAGTTGTTAAAAGATAAGGTATAAAGTAACGTAGCATTAATCTCTAAACCTTCTCTCTAATCTAAGCAAAGGCCTCTCCTCTTATATCCTTTCTCTAGGTATTTAAAGGTCCTTCGCAGGGAATACGCCTTCTGCTATTCTATCCCTTAACATATCCTTAGAAGAAGGAAACAAGTACTTTAAGGGGTACTAAATAGAAACTATAGGAAAAAGACTAAGGATCTTAAACTTAAGAACGTTATAGTTATAAAAGGCTTTTATATAAATATTATTTTAAAAGCTAAGCTATTTAAGGCTAAAGTATAGTATAATAGCTTTAACTATACTCTACGCTTTAAAGACCTAGAAGTAAGTATAGTAGTTGCTTAGCTTACTTACGCCTATAGCCTTGTTTTTATTAAATATAAGCTTTGTTCCTTCTATCTTTAGCATCCTTATAATCCTTATCTTAATAAATATATAGCTTTTAAGCTTAGATTAAGCATTTTTATAGTTTAAAAAAAACTATTAAAGGACTTAGTAACCTTAAAGGAAAACAAAGAAAAGCTTTAGCATTTACGCTTAAGATACCTTAGCCTTAAGGCGCTAAAAGTACTTATTTAAAACGCTTATAACGTTAAAATTAAAAGCACTAAACGCCTTAAGTATAAGATTTATATAAAGACTTATATTACTTAGGTAGTATCCTAAAGGGCCTTAGAAAGGCAAAGTATAAGGCCTTACTAAAGGATCTACTAAGACCTTTAAAAGTATAAGGAAAGGTATAATAATGCTTAATAGCTTATAATAATTAAAGACAAGTATAGTAAAATAATTAACGTAAAACTACTCCTTAATAAGACTTATAATATAGTCTTTAACTTGCTTTTCTAATTTAAAAGGAAGGTTAAAAAGCAATATAAACTTACGATTTATAAGATCTATTAAGATAATAAAAAAGTAGTAATTACAATTAAAAGGCTTACCTAATACTAAGAATAGGTAAACTTAAAGGGTATTAATCTTAAGCTTATACTACTATATATATATAAACTAAATAGTATAGTAAAGCAAGTAAAGCAAAAGATTATACTTAAGCAGATTAAAATATAAAAAGGAGCCTATCTACCTAAGGAGCTATAGCCTAAGACTATAAGGGCAGCTGCTTATCTTTATAACATTAGTCCTTCTTAAAGCAATAGAATAAAAGCTTTAATTAATAAGCTTAAACAGTAGTTCTAAGATAACGCTCTAAACTTAATTTATAATTACTTTATAGACTTAAGGCCTAGCTAAAATAGCATTTATACCTATAGCTATAAAGCATATTGCTTTAATAAAGATTATAAAGCAAAGAAGAACTAAAAGTTCTTTAAAATAAGCCTAAGAGCATATATAAGCTACCTTATAAGCTATGTTTCCTTAAACATATATTAAGTATAGCTTTTAAATAAAAAGCAAGTTATAGAATTAAAGAATGTAAGGTTTAATAAACGCTATTTCTTTAACTTATATAATAAAAATAAGCTAAAACCTAAGATCTTTAAACTTAATTAAAAAAGATATAAAGTTAAAGAAGATAAAGCAAAAAACTATATATAGTATAAAACCTCTTTTTAAAAGCAGCTAAAAAGGCTTTTGTTTAAGATCTAGGTACAGCAGGCTATACCTAAAGGGGCAAAAGAGGTAAAAACAAAGGTTTTAGCCTTAAACAAAGAACTCTTAAAAGAAAGTAAATTATTATAAAATAATAATAAAACAAAGGATTCTTAAGACTATACTTTAGTATATAAGAAAGGAGCTCTTATAGGACTTTAAATACCTTAAAAGACTCTAAGAATTAAAGCAAAAGCTAGATTAAATACTTATATAAAGACTATAATAAGTCTAGTAAAAAGTTCTAACTAAGCTTAAAAGGATATAAACTAAACATAAGAAGTACTAAGTCTAATACCTTAACTAAAAAAAAGTAATAGGATTTATAAGCAATAAATATACTTAATAATCTTAAGGATAAGCATAGCTACGTTTAAACATTTCTATTATATTTAACCCTTAAAGACAAGGGATATAAAGCACTTTAAGACCTTTTTCGTAGTAATAATAAATTTGCTTTAGCTAAACTTAGCATTAAGGCAAGGCGCAGTTCCTTTAGCCCTTATAGAAAGCTTTAAGGACCTTCTAAGGCTGCTAAATAACTAAAGAAAGCTTAAAAAACATAAATTTAAGGACTTATTTAAGGCAGCAGCTAATAAAGAGTTTAAATCCCTTTAAAATAAAAGAACGTAAAAGGAAATAAACTAAGCTAATACTTTAGTTAAACCTTTACTAATAAAATAAGTATTTACTTATAAGCTTAATTAAGATAGAAACCTTAAGAGATATAAAGCTTGTTTTATTGTTAAAGGAAACCTCTAAGATACCTTAATTATTAAAGGGACGTACACTATAACTCTTACTATATAATTATTTTATATACTAATAGCAATTATAGCAAGGTTTAACTATAAGTTAAAGAAGTTTAACGTTAAGAATACGTTTTTAAACGTAAAAAGAAATAAAAACATAATTTTAGTTATATATAACCTTCCTAAGGGATATTACAAAAATAAAAAGTACTTAAAGCTTATTAAGGCCTTCTATAGGCTTAAAGACTTACCTAAGCTATAGTTTAAGAAGTTCTCTAAAACACTTAAAAGCCTTAGACTAAAAGGAAGCAAAAAAGAACTATACCTCTTCTTTACTTTAAAACAAGATTTCTTTATTATCTTTTACGTAAACAATATTATAGTTACGTATTATAAAGACAATAAGACTCTCTATTAAAAGAAAATTAAAGGTCTTTAAGCTAAATATAAGATATATAATAAAGGAAACGTAAAATAGTTCCTTAAAATTAAGCTTATAAGAGTATAAGAAAAGCAGAAGATTTACTTCTTGCTTAACTTATACATTAAGAAGGTAGCTATAAGGTTTAACCTTATAGATAGGAAACGTTAACCTTCTATGCTAATCTTATTATCTTTAATACTTAAAAAAACAAAAGTTAAGGCTATAAAAGAGTTAGTTAAGCTCTATTAAAAGAAAATAAGGTCTATCCTTTATGCTACTATTATAATAAGACTAGATATCTTATACGTAGCCTTGCTGTTATCGCGCTTCTTTATTAATCTAAGAGATAAGTATTATAAAGCAGCTAATTAAACAATTAAATACCTCTATACATAGAAGAAAATCTTACTTGTTTATAAAAGGATTAAAGATATAAGAGTCCTTATAGTAAGCAGTAATACTTCTTTTGCTAATAACAAAAAGACTAAGAAGTCTTTATAAAGATATATTATAACCTTCTATAAAGGCCTAATACTTTAAAATGCTACTTATTAAAAGACAATAATAACATTAAGTACTAAGGCTAAGTTACTTACTTTAAACTAAGTTATAAAAGAGACCTATATAATTAAGCGTCTTTTTAATAAGATAAGATTTAACTTATAAGAAAGGTTTACTATTACGTATAATAATCTTTAGACTATACGCTTTATTATTAAAGACTTTAAAAAAGTAAATATAAGATTAAGGCATATAGAAATCTAAGCGATATAAGCTTAGTAAGAGTATAAAAGGGATACTATAGATATTTAGTTTATGCTATTATAAGATATACTAGCAAATAAGCTTATAAAGCTACTTATAAAGCAAAGGTTTAAGCATTTCTAAGCACTCTTAAACATAAAAGAATTACTAAGTAAAAATATATTAAAAAGAAAGGCTTAAGCTAGCTTAAAAGTAAGAGATTATATAAAACAAAGGTTATACGTAGCTAATCTTAACCTTAAAAATAAAGAAAATAAAGCAATATAGCTTAGTAAAAGAGCAATAGAAGGCTTATTAAGGAAACAAAGGAACGTATCCTTTACTCTATCTTATTAGTAGTATAATACTTTATAATCTTTTCTTATATACCCTTAGTATAAGCAGCGTAGCCCTTAGCTATAGTAAGATCTTTAGCCTTAAGATCTTTATAATTAAAAGGACTAAAGAGTACTAGATTATTAATCTTAAACTAAACGATGTCCCTAAGCTAACCTATAAAAGCCTTTGCCCCTTAGAAAATAAAGTTAAACTTATTTTTATATAAAGCAAAAGGATAGAAAGCTTACTAAGAGATTATTATTACTAAGCTTCTTAACTACTATATTAAAGATAAAGTAGTATATTAAAGGACTAAGAATAAAGTTAACGCTTAATATATAGCAAAGCAAAGAAAAGATATATATATATATTATAGTAAGAGTTGCCTAAGGCATAGTTATAGTAGCAAAGCAAGCTAACGCTTAAGATATAGCAACGAAAGAAGTTAAATTTTTAGCTAGCAGCAAGAGCTTAAACGTAGCTAATATAAAGGTATTAAAAAGCGTTATTAACTACTTACTTATCTTACTTAGTAGCTTTCCTTTTATTATATATAAAGTTCTTTTAATTATTAATAAACTAAAGAAGTATCTTATTTATAGATTCCTTAAAAACTAAGATTAAAAGAGAATAGTAAACCTAAGAAATAAAACCTTAACTTCTTAAAGCTTAGCGCTTATAAGAAGATTATAAAGTAGCTAAAGGGGCTAAACGCTTTAAAAAAGTTATTTTTAAGACTAGCTTAAAAAAGGTATTCCTTTTTGTTTAAGTTAGTAGCAATTTTTAAAGAGTAAAAGTATACCCTTTAGCCTTAGGTTTTAACGTAGCTTTTAGCTTAGGCAAGGACTTAACCTAAGCAGCGTTTAAGACTAAAGGATTAAATAACGTAAAAAATCGCTAAAGTTAAAGAAAAAAAGAAAAACTATTTAAACAAGTAACTACCTAAAGAACGCTAAAGAGTAAGGCTTTTAATATTATTTATTTAAGATATTTATACTATTAAATAAAAAAGCATTTCTTATCCTTAGTCTAGTTTAAAATTAGTTTATAAACTCTTAAACATAAAAAAAAAAAAAATATACCTTAGTACCTATATAGTTCTCTTTTAATTTATTAATACGTTTTACGATCTAAGCTTATATATCTTTTATCTCTTTTACGCTAAAAAGAACAAAGCTCTTATTGCTTACGTTATAAGCCTTAGTCTAAGCAAAGGCTTTACCTTTAGGAAAAGGCTATAGAGCAAAGGGGCGTAAATCTAGCTTTTTATAAGCATAATCGTAGATCTAGCTTAAAAAACGATTTAATTTCTTAGTAAGTAGCAACCTTAAACAAAGGAACTTATAAGAGTAAGAATTAAAGGGGTAAAGCACTTACCTTACTAGCTTTCTAGCTATATAAGAATCCCTTTGCTTAAAGGAAATACTTAGTAAAATAAGAAAGGAAAATAAAAGAAGAAAGGATATACTTAAAAGGGAGACTTAAGGGGTATAGGGCCCTTACTAGTACTATTATTATCCTTATTAAACTCCTTACTTAAGGAAAAAAAGGCCTTTGCCTTACTTTCTTTTTCTTCTTTTTCTTTATCTTTTATTTCCTTATCCTTATATAACTTAAGGATCTTATCTTTAGCTTTAAGGGCTAGACTTTTAATATAGTTATTAACTAAGTTTATAATATCTTAATCTTAAACTTGTTTAAAGGAAGGATAGAAAAAAGAAGAACGATTATCCTATAAAGATTTAATATTAGAATAAACTTAATTACTAAAATTAAAGCTAGCTAGATTTAGCAATTTAAAGCGTTAAGTAAGCTATACTAAAGAAAGAAAAACAAGATCTCTTAAAGCTATAGAACGCTACACAGCTTTATAAAACCTTCCTTTAAAAGTAAGTAAAGAGATAAATTATAAAAAAGAAAAAAAAGCGTCTTAAGCTAGCACGCTTAACCTTTAACGAATATAAGAAGGAAATAGCTAAGGGGTTTTATAGACTACTTAAAAAAAGAACAAATATAAAGCTTTATAAATCTTAAGAGGAAGAAGGTATAAACCCCTTTGCTTTTTAAACAAAAGCAAAGGACTTATAATAAGGAAAAGGCCTAAAATATAAGAATTAGCTAATAACCTACTAAATTAAACAGCAATATAACCCTTTAATTAAACACTGCTATAAGACCTACTTTAATTAATAAAATAATAGATAAGGTAAGGTATAGTTATATAAATAAGCTTAAAGACAAGTACAAAGGTACCCTTAAAGATAATAAAGAATAAAAGAAAAAGAAAGGCTAAAGAAAGCTCTATAATAATAACACTTAAACGCTTAAACGGGCTAAAGGCACGTGCTTATATATATAAGAGGATTAATTTACTTAATTAAGGCTAAAAGGAAAGTTATTTAAGGAAAGCCCTTAAAAGGAAGTTAAACTAACTAATTAAAAGAAAAGGATCTTAAAGGAGGTAAATTATACTAAAGAGTAAGCTTTAACATATAAAAAATTAAGGTCCTAAAAGGAAAGGAACCTTAACATTAGCGATTTAAAGTATATAAGCAGTTAATAAAGTATAAATACCTTTATTAACTAAGGGGGTATATAAGAAGGTATAGATTATAGGACCTTTTCTAAACCTTTAGATAAGTATTGCTAACAGCTATATAAGGCACTTAAGGACTAGAAGGTCTAAGTATAGAGGTAGCGTTACTATAAGCACTAACGTACAGAGATAGAGTCTAAAGGGTATACTAAAGGTTGCCTACTCTTAAAAGAAAGAAGAGAAAGTAAAGTCTATATAATACATACACTTACCTCTACGTTATTCGAGTCCCTAAGTCTAGCCTATGTGATCTATAACTGTATAACAGTACGCTTTATTTAGTAAGTAAGGCATTTAATAGTTATAAACTATATAAGCTTATAGTAACCTTTTTGCTTTATAGTAGTAGCAAAAACCTTACTTTATATATAGTATTACCCTTTAGCTTAGTTTTTTTATCTATAGTATATCTTACTTTACTTATAAATCGCTAAAGGAACGTAAAGAGTACGCTTTTACGTTCTATTTATATTACCCCTTTGTTTTTATAGTTTACTTTCTTTAATAAGCTATTTACTAAATTAACTTTCCTTAGTTAGTATTTAATCTAGAAGTTAAAGGGGGATAGCTTTTCTATAGCTATAACTTACTTAGTAGCTAGTTTTAACTTCTCTACGAAGTAACTATAGTTAAAGTAGTTAGTAATAACTTAGATCTCTTTATTAGTATACATAAAGTAGTATTGCTACGTAGTAAACGCCTTAACTATAGCTAATATCTCTACGTTTAGTGTTAAGTATTAGATTTCTAGCCTTATTAGCTTCCTTAAAAGGTAAGCTATAAAGTACTAATAACTTTTTTATGTTTCTTAAGATAAGATTATACTAATTATAAATTATAATACGTTAGTTTAAACTTAAGTTAGTTGTGTTAAGTTAAAGTAGGTTAAGATAAGTTCTTTTAAGAAGGCTTACTTTAACTTATTAAACGCTATAAGTTTACTAAAGCTTAGCTTAAAGTTCTTTTTTTGTTTCTTTTAAAGAATGTTTATTAAAGGAACTATAATCTTACTATAGTTCTTAATAAATTGTTAATAAAACCTTATAAAGCTAAAAAATAATATTATATTATATATACTTTAAGGTTATAGCTAGTCTATAATAGCTTTAACTTAATCTTTTTTTATATAGATCCCTTTTAGAAAAACAATAAATCCTAGGTATAAGACTATATTAACCTTAAACTTATACTTTAAGAGGTTAGTAAAGAGCCCTTTTCTTTATAGCTTTTTAAGGACTTAGCAGATGTGCTATATATACGTAGTAAGGTTTTAGCTATAGATAAGGATGTTATTAAGGTAGACGATATAGACGTAGTTAATTAACTTTTATAAGATATTGTTAATGTATTCTTAGAAGGTTACTAAAGCGTTTATAAGTCTAAAGGGTATTATATAGTATTTAAAGTAGCTATATTTATATTAAAAGGCTATCTTTTACTTATTGCTTTCGTAGATATATATTTAGTAGTACGTATCTTTTAAATCTAGCTTTATAAATACTATTGCTTTTTATAGTTAATTAAAGATTTCTAAGATTAAAAAGAGTAGTGCTTTGTTTTTATAGGTTATTTAGTTTAGCGTATAGTAGTTAACGTAGAGTTATAGCTTGCTTCCTTTTTTAAGGATAAATAGTACTAAGGCGCTATAAAGGCTTATTAACCTTTAGATCTATCCTTTTACTATAGCATCGTTTAAGTAGTTCTATAAAACTTAAAGTTCTTTTTTTATAAGTAAGTAAATAAGTCCTTAAGGCATTAAAGGATTGTTAACAAGGTTAATAGCGTATATATGTTTAGCTAAGCGTTCTAGCTTAACTGCCTCTTCTTTATTAAAGACTTTAACGTAGTTATAATACTTAAAGGGTAAGGTTACTATAACTTTCTTAGGAGCTTAATCTTAAGTCTTATAGTTATATAGCTAAGGAAAAGCAATAATCCTTAAAGACTTATAAAATTTTATAGAACAAGCTAGCTATAGAAATATAAAGACTAAAGAAAAACTTTCTTTTAATAAAAGGTAGTTTTATTTATCGTTTACTTAACAAATATAAAGATCTATTGCCTTAAACTAAGGTATCCTTAAAATTATATCTTTTTTAATCTTTGCTACTATATAAAGAAGTAGATACTTCTTTATAACTCTTTAGTTGTTAGTTATTTTAAATAGCTTTATAGTTTTTTTAAAGACCTTAAAAAAGAAGTCCTTTGCTATAGTAAGAACCTTAGGTCTTAGAAGCAAAGGTATACTTTCTATAATCTTTTTACTAACTAAGTTAACTTTACTTTTTAAGTTAAAGAGTGCTTTTAAGGTAACTTATCTACTATTAAACTAGATACACGCTAGCCTAAGCATAACAGCTTTAAGGCTAGCGTACCTTTATCCTTAGCTAAGCTTCCTTAATAGCTCTTTGTTAATACTACTATAAATTTAAAAGAAGTTTATAAAGACTACCCCTTTAAGTTACTAGTAAGGTAGCTAACTATAAAACTTTATAGTATATAAAAAAGATAAATACTTTTTATAGTTAAAGGCAAAGTATCTTAACTTATAGTAGCTTTATCCTTAGCACTTAAAGTAAACAATTAGTTTACGAAAGGTATTATAAGGTTTTTATAAAAAGCTAGCGTTATTAATATAAAGTTTTTAATTAGTATTTATAGAAGGTACTGCTTACTATTATTGCTAACTATATATTACTACTAGCTTTAGGTTAGTTTCTTTATTAAAGAAAGTCTTAGTAATAATCTTAGCCTTTTTTATTTTTACTTAGTTTGCTAAAACCTTACTATAAAGTATCTAGTTATATAGCTTAAGGTAAAGGTAAAGGAAGAAGTTATAAACTTAGTAAAAGGGTAGCATAGGTTTTAAGAGTTTTACTTTAATGTTTTTATAGAATTCTAAGAATAATATAAACTTTTAGTAAGCTTACTATAAGCAGTTAGTAAGCTTTATGCTAGTATTAAGGTAGTACGTTAAACTATTATTAATATTATTTTTAAGCTATTGTTTAAACTTATTAAACGTAACCTTTATAATCTTACTATTATAACTAGTAGTAAAGTATATTTCTTACTTTTAGTAAACCTTTAGCAAAAGGGCTATAACTATATAAAGGACCTTTATTGTTTCTTTTTTAAAGGTATTAGGTTAAATATAAAAGTAAGTTCTTAGGATTATAAAGAAAGACTAAAAATTAGTGTATATTTCTTTTTTATACTATAAGATTAAAGGAAGGTTTAGTTTTACTACTAACTTTTTATAGGGTTACTTATTGCTTATAAGGATAGGAAAGGGGGTAATGCTTAAGGAAGCATTTAAGATAAGCGCTTCTTTTTTTTTAAAGGTAGCTAAGTAATCTTTCTTTTATTAAAGGCATAGCTCCTTTGCTATAACCTAGATACGTATATCTAGCTTTTCTTTAGTAAAGCTATTAAAGTTAGCAGTTACTTAGTCCTAGGTCTTAGGGATAACGTCTTAGGTTAAGGTATCCTTAGGTTTATTATAAGGGTTATTGCTTTATAAGTCTTATAAACCTTTAGTAGTTTAGCTTTAAACTATCTTTAAGTTATTATTATAAAAGATAGTAGTTGCTTAAGATAAACTTCTTATTGCTTATATTACTTCCTACTAGTTTACCTTACCTTAATAAGAAAGATAAAGAGAGATTAAACTATTAGAAACTAAGTAGTAAGGAAAGTAATAAAGTATAAAGTAAGCTTAAAAGTTATTTATTAGCAGGTTATAAGAGCTTTACTATAGTAGGTATAGCACGCCTTAAGGTAAGGGTATTATTAATAAAGCATTAATCTCTAAGCCCCTTTATGCTCTTAGCGGACCTATCCTCCCTTATATACTATTTACTATAACCTTAAAGAAGGGTTAAAGTAGGTTTAATAGCTAGGTTTTTCCTTATGTAACTTCCCCTAGTCGTTTAGTTACCTAACATATAGACTGCTTTATAAAGTACGCTATCTATGTTATAACCTAAAAGCAAATTAGTAGCAATAGACTAGTAACCTTCTTCCTTAAGCACGTCTTTAAAAATTATAGGTTACTAAAAGGGATTATAATAAATTAAAGGTTAGTCTTTATAAGTGCTTTTTAGCAAAGTTTCTACTACTCTTTAGCAATAAAGCAGTAACTTAGCACTACTTTTTACCTATAGACTAATAGCTAGATAGAACGCTAAAATTAGCTAATTAAGCACTACCTTTAGACCTTCTATAATAAAGACTAGCTTAATTAAGCTAACTTACTATAGTAAGCTTAATTTATATATAATAATATAGTTTATAGTAGTAGCAGTAAAACATTTACGTACTTACTATTTAGTTTTTACCTTTATATACTAAACGTTAACATTAAGTAGCTATAAGGATAAACAAAGCTAAGTATATAAGTAAAGGAGATAAAAGTAGCGTATAAATTAGTAGTAAAGTTACTATAAAAGGCTTAAAAGGATAATAAAAAGTAGTATAACATAAAGAAAAGTAAGGCTAGCTTTATTGTTAAAGACTAGGTATTAATTTTAATAAAACACTTAAACTTATAGTAACTTACTAAGAAATTAGTAAAAAAGTATACAAAACCTTACTAGATTAAGAAAAAGGTTAGAATAAGCAGATTAGCTTTTTAGCTTTAATTGCCTACGTTAGTTAAAATTTATAACGTTTTTAATATAGTTAACTTAAAGCTATATATATACTATAAAAAAAAAGCAAAAGAACTAATAAATTACTTTTTCTTTGCTAATAAAACCTTTAAGATAAAAGTAATACTAAACTACTGCTATAAGGGTTAGTAATAATAATACTTAATTAAATAGGTAGGTTTCTTAAAAGCAGATAACTTATAGTAAACTTATAGTAACTTTACTTTAAAGGAGCTAATAGATAAGTATAAAGTAAAACTAAATAAAAGTAAAAGAGTAAAGTATAGTATAAAGCAAAAGAGATCTTAAAAAAGTAACTTTATTTATTTATTACTATAAAAGCTATAAGCTAAAGGTAAACTTTACGTAAACCTATCTATCTTTTATAATATCCTTATCCTTTTTATCTTTACTTTATTAGTACTATAACTTATTATTTCTTATATACTTCCTTACCTTAAAAAAAATCCTTTTTTTCTTTTAAACAACTATAAAAAAGCAAAGCTATAGCATAGTAGTAGCAAAGCAGTAGTACTGCTTAGTTATTATTATCTTTTAACTTAGTAGTATAGTAGCTATTATTATTAATCTTAAAGGCCTTATAAGCTTAGTAAATAAGTATATTACTATTAGCAAGGATAGTATAAAGCAAAGCAGTAAAGTTATTATTTAAGTTAGTAGCTTAAGTATAAAAGTTAGTAGTAAAGAAATAGCAAAGGTATAGTAAAAAAGGAAAGAAAGTAAATTAACCTTAAAAGTATAAAAGGTAGCTTTAGTAAAGATATAAGTAAAGTTAGCTTAGTTAAAGGCTATATAAATTTTTAGCTCTTTAAGGGCAAAGAAGCAGCAATAGTATATTACTTTTGCTTCCTTTTTGCTTTTAGTAATTATCTTAAAGTAGTAGAAGTATATATAAGCAAAAGCTTTACGCCTTTAACGCTAAAGGTTCTTAAAGTAATTCTATAGTAAGTTAGTAGCAAAGAATAAAAGAAAGAAAAGCACTTATATAGTAAAGCTAGATATAGTAGCACTTAGCTTTAAGGAAGTAAATAAAAAGGTAATATTTTTTAAGAATATAAAAGTACTTTTTCTTACCTTTTTTATAGTAAGTATACTTAAGACTTATAGCTAAAAAGTAGGTTAAAAGCTATAAAGAAAAGGCAAAGGAAAAGGTACTTACTAAAGCTATTACTATATAAGGTAAGCTTAATAGCGTCCTTATCCTTAGTTAAATCTTTATTAGGCTTTTAATAGTATATTTAAGCTATATAGTAGTAGTAAGACATATTATAGCTATAGCAAATTAGCAGCTATAATACTAAAAAGCCTTAAGGAAAAGGATACTTATATAATAACTTAAATAGCTTTAGCGTTATTGCTACTATTACTATTAGCTATAGCATTATTATTAAGCTTAAGCTTAGTGCTAAAAGCTTATAAAGATTGTTAAGACCATGCACTAAGAGATGTGGCTTACGCCACTAGAGGTGGCTAAGCGGGGCAGTGCGGGGCTGTGCGGGGCAAAGCGGGGCTAAGCGGGGCTACCCTAAAAAGCCTATTAGCTAGGCACTCGAGAGAGATTAGTATTACCTCGAGATGTCCTATTTCCTTAGTATTTACTATGTATTTAAGGACAGACTAAGGTAACGGTGTTCTATGTACTTAAAGGGCGCTATCCCCTACCTAGCTAGCGTCCTTTCTCTTATCCTTAGCTTAATATAATATACACAGTCCTTACCTACCCTATAGTCTCTATCTTCCTATACCCTTATTTCAACAGGTTATGAGCCCGTAAAGAAACTTACAGGTACATCTTTATTATTTTTCCTATTTAGGAAATAGCTACATCACGTAACCTAGCCGTAGCCTACTAGATAGCTTACCCTAGAGGTAGCTATATCACGTGATCTACCCTACACCCCTCGCTATCTCAGATCGAACCACGTAACCTAGTTACGTAACTCGAAAATAGCACCTAAAGGCACCTCGACTCTCGACCTTGTGCCTTATTACGTAACCCTAGATTACGTAATTAAAAGCCTACCCTATAACGCGCAAGCACCAGCTAGATAGCTAGCGCACAGCCCCTACAAAGGGCAAGGTTTAACCCTAATCAAGTCCTTTAAAGGCTTTAGCAGTTATATAATAGTATTACTAATCTAGGCTCTTAAATTAGTACATTAAGAGACGCTTTATAGGCTTAGGATACCTGCTAAGCTACCCTAGACAGCTAGATTATCTATTTATCTAGAGAAGTGCAGAAGTTAGTTAACTAGCTACAACAAGGGCTACTAGTTAAGGCTACTAGCAGCACTAGCAGCATAACCTTAGCTACCCTAAACGTTAGCCTTATCCGAAAAGCTTCTAAGAAGGCCCTAGTCTTCCCTAATTCGTTTAAATTAGCAGGACCTAAGAATTATAACTAATAAAAGCAGACCTTTACTATTATGCTCTAGGCTATCGAATTTTAAGAATTCGTTAATAACTTAGCTTTAGCCAAGGCTATCCTAATAGCTAAAAAGGCTATACTCCTTATAATCCTAAGGGATAGCCTAGCTCCTAGCCTAGCCTAATTAATAGCCTAGATTAATAGCCCTACTTAAGCCTATCTTAAATTAGAGCGCTAATACGCCTATTCTACTTGTCTTAAAAGAGAGAGCCTCTATAGGGGCTTTTATAGCCTATCCTTTAGTAGCTACCCTAGAACGCTAGCTAACTTTAATGCTAAATTTAGCAACTATCTAGCTTAGCTATCTGTAGCTAAGGTTATTATCGCTATTAAAGATTAAGTTAATTAGTATATAATAGCCTTATCTACCTTCTTTCTGCCCTAGGCAGAACGAATCCGCGGTACTATTCGATCTATAGTAGCTACTAGCAGCAATCTAGATTAGATAAATCTTAGCCTAATTATAGAAAATATCCTTAACGAGACTTAGCATAAGGGATTATTAGCTTATTAAGCTGCCCTTAAGGCTTAATTACGTAACCCTAAGGGGCGTAATAAGAAAAAGAAGAAGGCTACCCTAGAAGCCCCTAAGCCTTAAGGCACCTCTAAGGCCTTAGTGCCTTATCGATAGCCTATAAGCTAAGGCTAAGGCTAAGGCTTAGGGCGAGGGCAAGGGCTAGGGCAAGGGTCTAGGCTAGGGCATAGCCCTAATAAGCCTACTTAACATTAAGGCAGAAGGCCTTATAAGCCTCTACAACGCCTACCTAGCAAAGCACCTATAGGCCTATTATAAGCTACTAGATTAGCTTTTACTGTATACGTAACCTTCGATCTCGATTTTAGCACCTTAGAAGATAACTTAGTAGCTCTTAATAAGTTAGCAATACATAGCTTAGCTAATTGCCCTTTTAAGGCTAGCCTGCTATATAACATAGGTGCCTTAGTCTATATAGTTAACAATAAGGCCTCTTTTATTAACTATTAAGACAATAATAGTACCTTAAGCTACGTAATAATAGGCAGCGGGCCTATAAGGCCCCTTAGATCTAGCATAGCTACTTTTAACGTCTTAGTTAGCTACAGCCTAGCCACATACTATAAGATCTACCTTCTTAGGGCCCTTTATTGCCCTAATATAAGGCTTAATCTTATAAGTAGCTTAAGGTACTACTAATTAAGAGGCTTCCTTCTAAGGAATAAGCTAATAAGTTAGCAAGAGGCTGTGCTAGCCTTCTTCGATTACCGGAAAAATAGGTTTTTCTTAACCGTTAAGGGCACTAAGACCCCCTTAGTGCCCTCGAATCTAACGACTTACTATGCCTACCCTGTACGCCTAGGACGCTAGGCACCGACTAATCAGGGCCCTCTACGGCTTAAAATAAGGCTCAAGCTACCAACGCAACAAGAGGCTAGTAGGTATAAGGACCTTACTTAGCTACAGCCTTATTAGCAACGCTCCGAACCCCTTAGGATCCCTACCCTACAGCAGACCCTAGATAATCTTATTTCCGAGGATCTAGGGGATCTCGGCACTCCGAAGCCGGCCCTACAGGGCTATCAAGGCCCTAGGCTAGCCCTAGAGCCTTATTAAGAGCTTCTTTAAAAAGCCTACTTATAGCACCTTAGGCTAGGCTATCTTAGCCTAAGGCTTATAAAGAAGACAGGGGTTATCTCGGCTAGCATGCTTAATTTCTGGCTAATTAAGGAGCAGGATTTCGTCTGCTTACCTTGTATTAAAGGTAAGACCGTTAAGAGGCTAACTACTAACCTTATAGCTAGCCTACCGCAAGCCCTTAACGTTATCGAAGGAGATATCTTCTAGATTAAGCCCCTACCTTATAATCGGTAGCCTTATAGCCTGCTATTAGTCGACCGCAAGACCTACTATTAATAGGTTATCTAATTAGTCGATAAAAGTAGGGCAACGATAACTAAGGCTATTTAAGGCTACTTTAAGGCCTTAAAAAACTGCTATAGCTGCTACCCTATACGCTTCTACTATAACGGCGGCAAAGAGATTACAACTACCCTATAGGAGTAGCTATAGAATAAGGGTATTTCCTTTTCCGTTAGTACGCCTTATACGTATAAGCAAAATAGCTTAGCTAAGAGATCTATTAAGGTTATCCTTAATAGACTTAAGGCTACGATAATAGGCTCTAGCCTACCTTACACCCTCTAGAATTACGTTATCTAAGATGTATATAACCTTGTTAACGCTACAGCAGCTACTAATAGGGATCTTACAGCATAGGAAGAGCTTTACAACAACGTTATCTAGCTAGCCTAGACTAATAAGCTAGATTTATCGTATCTCTAAGCCCTAGGGGCCTAATGCAAGATCCTTATTCTAGAAGAACGTTAAGCTAAGGGCTATAAGCTAGCCCTACGTACTAAGGTAGGGCACCTAGTCTCTATCCTAGGCTATAACACCTACCTCGTCTAGCTACCCGATAAGCGCCTTATCCGTTAGACTAGCTAAATCTAGCTATTTAAAGCCTAGCTTTTAGCCGAGGCACCTATCAGAGGCCTAGATTTAGATAACCTAGGCTTAGGGGGGGTATCTCTAGGTCTAGCTCTAGCCTATAGCCCTTCCTTTAGCCTAGCCCTACTTACAGCTCTAACCCCTTAGCTAGAGCCTGTACCTAAAGTTATTAACCTTACTAATAAGGCTTTAAGCCTTAAGTTACCTAATCTAGCTACACGTAACTATCTACGTAACCTACTTAATTAGATAAACCTTAATCTTATCTTAGCTACCCTAAAAGCTAAGAATAAACCTACCTTATAAAACAAGCTTTATACTTTTTAAAAGGCTTCTTAACGCCTTAACGCCCTAGCCTAGCTAGAGGCTATAGCAGCTAAATTTTAGCAGCTATTATTCTAAGACGTCTTTACCTTTTAGCCTTAGAATAACCTTCCCTTAGGCTGCTAACTAATAACAAGCTAGCTTGTCTTTAAGCTTAAAAAGGACTAATATAAGTATATAACTAAGCATAAGGCTAGGCTTATAGCTTAAGGCTTCTAGCAAATTAAAGGCCTTAACTATACCGATACCTTTGCTTCTATAGCTATGCTAGTTACGTAGCAAGTCCTCCTAGCCCTAGCTACAGCTAAAGGCTAAGAAATTAAGTAGATTAACTTTATAGGGGCATTTTTAAACAGAGACCTTAAGGAAGATATCTTTATCTAGCTTCTAGAAAGCTTTAATTAGTTTATTTAGCAAGCCGATCCTAAGACAATAACTAAGCTAGCTTAAAGGAGCTATTTAGCTACCCTAGAGCCCTTAGATTAGGCTATTTAGCTTAATAAGACCTTCTACGGCCTTAAGCAGTCATCTCGCGAATAGCAGCAAGCCCTTAATTAGGCAGCAGCTACCCTAAACTTTAAGCTACTAGCCTTAGATTTAGCTGTCTTATACAATTACGTAATAAGCATCTTCGTAGTTACCTATATTAATAACTGCCTCTTAATTAGTCTAAGCCTAAGGCTAATTAACGAAACGAAAAAGGCTCTTAATAAGATCTATAAGATAAAGGATAAGGGCCTAGCTACCTTATTCCTAAGGGTTTATATTATCTAGGATACTAGAAAAGGGATTATCTAGCTATCCTAAGAGTACTTTATAGAAGAAGCTCTTAAGAGGTTTAACTAAGCCTTAGCCTAGCTAGCCGACACACCCCTCGTGCTTTAGCTAGTTACGTGCCTAAGGGACTCTCTACTACTTATAGCCAACAAAGCTAAGCTATATTAGGCTATTATTAGCACAGCTATCTATCTAGCTATATAGACTTAACTAGATGTAGCTTTCGCGGTCTAATTTCTAGCACGCTATTTCTAGCTACCCTATAAAGAGCACCTCTTAAGGGCCTATAGGCTATTAGCTTATCTTAAGAGCACTAAGTCCTAGGGCATCGAATACGCTATTTAAGGCCTACAGCGCCTTATAGCCTATTGCAATAGCAACTTCGTAGAGGATAAGGGCACTAGCAAAAGCACCTACAGATACGTTATCTAACTAGCTAGAGGCCCTATAAGCTAGAAAAGCAAGAGGGCTAGCACTATTGCCCTATCTACCTTAGAAGCTAAATATACAGCGATAACAGAGGCTACCTAAGAGCTTAAGTAGTTAGCTAGCTTATTACGTAAAACAGACTAAAATATTAATTTTCTAGTTACCTTATACAACAACAATAAGCAAGCTATATCTACTACTAACAACCCTACCCTGCATAGCTGCATAAAGTATACGCTAATTAAGTTTAGCTATATTAAAGAGAAGGTTTAAGAGCAGCTAGTTACCCTAGAGTAGATTAACACAGAAGGCAACGTAGCTAATAGCTTTACTAAGCCACTAACTAAGCCACAGCTAGCCTTATTCTAGAAGGGCCTATACAAACTACTATCAGCCTAGCCCTTTAAATCTTACGTAGTTAATCACGTACACCCTTATTAGGGAGGCTAGGCTAATCTCGCCTAGCTAAATAGCCCTTATTTAGGGCTACCCTGTAGCTCTAAGGAAGAGCTACCCTACAGCCCTTAGAGGCCAATAACCCTTAGTTAGCACAATAACACCCTAACAAGGATGTTAACCCCTAACAACCCCCGCCGGTAGCTTAACTACTACTTACCGAAGTAGTTACCAGGCTTACTAAGGCTCTTACCGAGCCCCTAGCCTATTACAAGGACAGCTTCCCTTAGTAAAAGCCCTACACTAAGCCCTTAACCTAAGATTAAAAGCATCTAGGCTACCCTAAGCCCTAGGCCCCTCTAAGAAGGGATCCTCTTCTATAGAGAAGCTACCCTAGAGGCAGAAGCCGCTAACATTTACCTTGTAGAAGTAGCTGAAGCTCTACTCTAGCTAGCTAGCTTAGATTATTATAGCCCTAGCACTAGCTCGGATTATCTTAGCTCTAGCACTAGCTCTAGCTCTAGTACTAGCTTTAGCACTAGCCTTAGCACCTGCTCTAGCCGCGGCACCGAGTCTAGCTCTAGCTCTAGCTATAGCCTAAGCCCTTTAGCGGCTTAACCTTAGCTTTATAGGGCACTTACCCTAAGCGTATACTAAAGGCTAGCATTAGAGTTACCTAACTCGTTACGTAGCTCGCTAAGCCTAGGCCCCCTCGATAAGTACGAAAGGCTGCCTACAGAGACCCTCTATAAGGCTCTAAGGCCTACCCTAGAGGAGATACGCTAAGAGGCTTAAGACTAGCTTAAAGACTAACAGCCTTATACACCGGAAAAGGACCTATTTAAGCTTTTAGAAAGGCTAGCTACCTTATATACAAGTAAGGGCATAACGTAGAGCTTCGATGATTAGCTGCAGCAACCTATACACTAATTAAGCTACCTAAGCTATATAAGCTATTCGAGCCTAGCCTTAGATTAACAAAGGCTGCTACCTTATAGGCCCTTATACAGGCTAATAAGTACAGGCTTCGAGATGCCTTACCCTATACAGCTAGGCATTAAGGGGAGTGTTAAGACTATGTACTAAGAGATGTAGCTTACGCTACTAGAGGTAGCTAAGCGGGGCAGTGCAGGGCTGTGCAGGGCAAAGCAGGGCTAAGCAGGGCTACCCTAAAAAGCTTATTAGCTAAGCACTTAAGAGAGATTAGTATTACCTTAAGATGTCCTATTTCCCTAGTATTTACTATGTATTTAAGGATAGACTAAGGTAACGGTGTTCTATGTACTTAAGGGGCGCTATCCCCTACCTAGCTAGCGTCCTTTCTCTTATCCTTAGCTTAATATAATATACACAGTCCTTACCTACCCTATAGTCTCTATCTTCCTATACCCTCATTTCAACAAAGATATAGCGTTAATAGAGGTACTGCTTTTTATAAGAATAGAAGGCTTAGTAAAAACGTAAGAGCTACTGCCTACGGTTTCCTTAAAGGGCTTAAAAGGGGTATGCTTCTTTTTTATAGGGGCTATAATAAGAGCAGTAGTAGCGTTTATAATAAGTTCTTATTTTTCTTATAATTAAATTAATTAGTAATAATATTAAAAGGTAGCTATAGTATATAAAAGGCTAGGAAAAGGTATATATATAGCAAAGAAAGAAAAAGAGCATAGATAAAGGTAGCGGTAATGTTCTTAAGGAGGATAAAGGAAAAAGAAAAAAAAAAAAAAAAAAAGAAAAAAGAAAAGGATAAAATAAGGTACCTTAAAAGGGGGCCTTAAAGGCCTTAGGGCCCTTAAAGCCTTAAAGCTTTATAAATTAAGCCTTAAGAACAATAAAAGAAAAGATAAGTATATAAACGTAAAAGTAAATATATTTTAAAGGAATAAAAAAAAAAGGTTAAAGCGTCTAAGGTAGAAGTAAGGGGTAGTAAAACGCTGTAAAGGAATTAAGAGGTTATAGTAAAGCATAAGTAAAGTTATACTATAAGGCAAAACAAGAACGTAACGCGTAACGCTTAAACCTTAAGGGTAAGGTTATAAAAGAAAGGGAAGGCAAGCTATTAAAGGATAGAATAGTAAAAAGCGTATTCTTTATAAAAGACCTTTAAATACCTAGAAAAAGGATATAAAAAGAAAGGCCTTTGCTTAAATTAAAGAGAGGGTTTAAAGATTAATGCTATATTACTTTATACCTTACCTTCTAATAACTACCTTCGCTGTAAAGCCTTTGCGAAATACTAGCGTACGCCCTACTACTTACCTTCGAACTAGCGTCTTTAACAATCGCATACTAACCTAAGATTAAGGCAAGAGCTAATAGATTACGCTGTATAAGCGTTAGTAGTCCTAGATAAGGAAGGCAAATCTAAGCTTTTTGTACCTTCTTAAAGCTTTAAAACCTAAAGTTAGCTATTTATAAGTTTTTAGATATATAGTATACCTTATAAAAACAAAAGCCCTTAAAGCCCTTAAGAATTCCTATAAATTCTTTTCTTTTTAACCTAAAGCTTATATTAGCTATCTTATAGGATATAAATCGTCTACTTAGTATATAATCTAGGTGCCCTCTCTCTAGACAAGGAAGGTTGTTAAGTTAGCTAATGTTTAATTTAACGAATTAGTTATCTATTATCTAGATTAAGAATAGGAAGCAGAAAGCTTTAAGGAGTACGCCTACTAGACGCTAAAGACAATAAAAGCTTATAATATCTCTAACGCCTTAATAGGCCTAGCAGAGCTGCTAGAGCAATATAAGGTTAATTAAGGAGCTAAGATTTTAATTAGTTAGCTTAAATTCGTTAAAAGCTTTAAGGGAAGTACCTATTTTAATCTCTAAGGCCTAAGAAATACCTATATATACAACGCTATAGATTAGATAGCCCTAGACTCTCTAGGCGATAGCCTAGACTAGATAGTCCTTAGCCTAGCTAGCTCGAATAGCCCGGCTAGCTTAATTAATTTAAGAGGCTTAAATAGCTTAATTAAGGCTCCTAATAATAATAAAAGGAAAAGAAATTAGGAAGCCTAGCTAAAGAGAGAAGAAAGAGATAGCCTGAGCCTAGATCACGTGCCTTAAGAGGCTACTGTAAGTTACAGCGAGGCTGCTATAGAAGCTTCTAGAGCCCCTAGAGCCCCTATAGGTGTAACTTATAAAGCTATCTTAAAGGGAGGGTCCCTATTAGATTTCTCCTATACTTAGAGCGATCTTAAGAACCTAGCTTCTTTATTATTAGAAGCTTTAACGCCTAGAGGCCCCTTAGGGCACTAAGCAGAGCTAAAAGAGGCTTAAGAAGACGATATTTAGGGCCCTAGATCGATTACTCCGCTGCCCCTAAGGCTATAAGCACTGCTATTCGAATTAGCTAAGATAATTAATCTTAAGCCTTATTAGCTTAATCGAATTAAACAACTTAAAGAACCTAAAGAATAGGAAAATAACTAAAGCTAAGTTCCTTTTCTCTATTATAGGGAAGGGGATTATAGCCTAAGCCTTAAGAGCAGCACTCTAGCTAGCCTAGTATATAGCCTTATTAACTTTAGCTTTTAACTATAAAGTCCTTGTCTTTATAGGGCTCGTAAGGGGCAAGGCAGAAGAAGATAGATAGCTATACAAGCCTAGTACCTCGTTAACGTTAAGGACCCCCTTAATCTAATAGATTACCTTAAAGAGCACTTACTTAAAAAAAGAAAGAGTAAAGATCTAGCTAGTAAAATTAGTAAAGCTAAGCGTTTTTAAGCTTTCTTAATAGCTCTTATAATAGCCTTAAGTTATAAGCTTTACATTAATAGTTTCTTAAGCCCCTTAAAGTACTTTATTAAGGTACGTTAAAGCTAATTTGCTTTTAAGTAGCTTAAAGCAATAAGAATTAAGATTAATAGGTAGATAGCTATAAGAACCTTTACTAAGAAGCTAATCTAAGAGATCTTAATTACTAAACAATTAATTCCTTTTAAATAGGTATATACCTATAAGCTTAATAAGAAAGGCTTTATTTTTTAATTTAAAGCGTAGCTTATAGTAAAAAGAGACTTCTAGGAGGAAGGGCTTTAAGAGATATACGTAGTAACTCTTACTATAAGCTCTTTTTAACTTTTCTATACCTTTTGCTATAAGATAAACTAAGAGATATACTAGTATAACGTCGTTAACGTATTCTTAAATATAGACCTTAACCTAGATAAGGAGGTATACTATATAATGCTTTTAGGATTCCTTAAGCTTAGTATCTACCTTAAGGTCCTTAAGGCTTTATATAGTTTCTGCTAAGCCCTAAAGCTTTAGTTTAAGACTATCGTAACCTTCTTTTAATCTTAAGGCTATAACTAATACTAAAAAGATAGTTATGTTTTTTAGAAAAAAAAAATTTTAATTTTCTTTTTTATTAATAACATTGTTATAATATATAATAAAAAGGACTAGTACGCTTTTAAGAAGCTAGACTAGACGCTTAAGGCTAGCTTTAAGGTAAAAGATCTAGGTAAGTTAAAATAGTTCTTTAGTCTTAAAATTATTAGAAATAAAAAAACAAAAGAAATATAGCTTTTATAGGAGTTATATATCTCTATAGCAGCCTAGAAATTCGTTCTAAGCTGCTTAAAGAAAGAAGGAAGATAACTGCTAAAGGTACTACTGCTAAAGGAAGCCTTTTACTTATACAAAGAGAAAGCAATAAAGGCAAAGATATACTATTACGCGTTACTTATTAGTACTATCCTTTACCTATTATACCTTATAAGAATTAATATTACGTTTATAGCAGCTAAATTAGCTTAATTTATAAAGAATCTATTAAAATACTATATATACTTAGCTAAAGGGGTATTAAAATACGTATACTATACCTAGGCCTAATCGATCTATTATATAGTAAAGGAAAAGGTAAATGCCTTATTCTTATTGTTAGATGCTTTATTTGTAGATAATAAAGAGATAAGAAGGTTATCTTAAGGGTTTGTCTTTATAATATATAAAGGTTTAATTAAGTAAAAAGCTTTTTAATAAGATACTATAACTACCTTATTAATAAAAGCTAAGCTATTAGCTTTCTTACTTATAGTAAAAGAACGTTTTGCTTTTAGCTAGTAGCTTAAGGAAATAAGAATTAAGATTAAGAACTTAGTAGTGCTTTAGTGCAATAACCTTAATACGCTTAAGCTTATTATTAATAACTATTAAAAGATATAAACAAAGCTTTAGTATATTAATATATATAGGCACTAGCTATAAGAAGCAAAAGAGAATAGAACCGTCTTGTTTAAATAGATCTTAATAAAGAAGATACTAGTAGACGGGCTTATAAAGGTACTTATACTATAAGCGTAGCTTAATTTCGTAAAGAAGCTTAGCCTTTAAGATCGCTTAAAGGAGAAAATAGAGCTTAGAAAGGGTCTCTAAAATAAAGAAAATAGAGCCTAGAAAGGGTCTTTAAAGAGGTAGAAAACACTAAGGGTTATTAGACCTAAGATATCGTAAGATTAGTAGGATTTCTTATTGTCTTTCCTTCCTCTTTTACCTTAACTTAATTTAAAGGCTAAGGTAGCTATAAACACTAAAAGAAGCCTGCTAAAGATGCTTAGATTAGATTACAAATAGCATTATTATATTCCTTCTTCCTTATTTAATAGACTAGATTTGCAAAAGAAGCTTATCTAAAGGGGTATATTAGTAAGAACGCGTAGCTAACTGATACGGGCAGGCGTTGGTAATGCCTTCCTAGGGAATTTACTAAAGACTATTATTATAATATAGGTATGCTAATTGCTTAAGTAAAAATCTATACCTTTTTCTATTTCTAACTATTCTTATAAGCTATCTATATATACGATCTCCTATAGTAATTTCCTTAGGATTTTACTATTAGGCTTTTAAGGGAAATCCTAGGGAAGTAGCTAAGGGAAATCCTAAGGAATTTACTAAGATAGTCCTAAGGGAAATCCCTAGGAATTCCCTAAGGAAGCATACTATATTAAGTGCTAAGGAATAGGAAAAAAAGGGTAGCGTTTTTAGTGCTATATAAAGGAAAGGCTAGGGTAAACAACAAGGAGATACGTAAAGAAGTAGCAATGTTATAGTACCGTTAAGCAATAAAGATATAAGCAACGTTAAGTTAAGATCTTATCTTTTTCTTTAAGAATATAGCTTACTGCTATAGATATAATAAGGCATAGTAACGTTAAGTTATTAAGAAAAAGAAAGGTTAAGAAAGCTAACGTTAAGTTAAGCTTATAGGGTAGAAGGGCAGGTATAGAGCTTCTTTCTTTTTTTTAGGTTTTTTTATTTTCTTTATAGTAGATAAAAGGAACAAATAAGTATATTTTTTTTATAAAGTTTTTTTTTTTTTTGTTTTAAGAAAATAAAAGAAAACAAAGGAAAAACAAAAGAAAAGGTAAGGTTATTGTTTTTTTTATGTTTTTTTTTTTTTTAATTAAGCTTATAATAAAAGTAAGTTTTTTTTTTTTTTTTAGATGCTAAAGATAGTAAGAAGAAAAGAAAAAGAAAAAAGAAGAAGAAGGATAGAAAAGGAAATAGATAAAAGAAAAAGAAAAAAAAAAAGAAAGAAAAAAGAAAAAAAGAGCTAGCTTATACTACTCTTTATCGTTAAAGGAGTTACTGTTGTTAATAAGCAGCGCTAGCTTCTATTATTGCTGCTGCTAGCTAGACTAGGTTTACTAGTCTTAAGCTTACTTTTTTTTCTTTTGCTCTTTTTCTTTCTTTTTATAGACCTAAGCAAAGAACTTAGCTTTATTTACTTATTTATATAACATAAAATTAGTATTATTGCTAGCTAAGATTAATTTACTATCTTTATTAATTAATACGTAAAGGATAGTATCTAAGAAGATATTTAATTGTATATCCCTAAGGTTAAACAAAAGCAAGGTAGTATAAGGGGTTTAGCTATTAGTGTTTAAGCTAGCTGCGATTTTAAGAATATAAGCGCTAAGGTTTTTATCCTTGCTAAAGTAGCTACTATTAGTGCCCTTCTTTACAATAGTATAAACTAAGGCAGTACCTAAGGGAAGCAGTATAATAAGGTAAGACATTAAAAGTACTATGCTATATAGGATACTAAGCATTTATATAAAGGTTATAAAGGTTTAGTCCTTAAGCTTTTTAACTACCTTATTATACTACTTAATAAGTAGTATAGCTATTTACTAGTAAAGGAGTAGAAAAGCGTTATTACTAACGTAGATAGTAAAAAAAAGGTACTTAACGCTTCTTATTATAATTAGGTCTTTAACAATAAAAGCTTTAGCTATTTTACTAAAGATCTTTACTATCTTATTAGTATTTTTCTTTAAACTTTTAGTAAGCGCCTTAAAGAAGCAGCTTTACTTACTAGTAGTAAGGGTAATAGTAGTTAGCGCTAAGCGTAGGCAATGTAGCAGGGTAGTAAAAAGGCTAGTGTAGATTAAGGAGCTTATAGTATTATTAACTAAGCATATCTATAAAAAAATTAAGCTAGTAAAAGTAAAAGTAGTTTTATTAGCTAGTTCCTTAAACTACTAAATATACTTAAGTATACTATTAATACCTTTAACTTTTTTTACTAAGTCTTTAGTAAAAGCGCTTAGATCTTTACTAAAGCTATTTAAACTATAAGCTAGTAGGTTAATAGTAGCTAAGGCAATACTAGTAACGCTAAGAGCATTGTTATTGTTATCTTTAGCTTTATATACTAAGTTTCTAAGTATGTCTTTAAAAAGGTTAATATAGTTAGTAGAGCTAGTACTAGTGCTTTAGGCAAAGCGTCCTTAAGCGTTATATATAAGGGGAGGTATCTTATCGTTAAAGATAAGGTTAAGGGATAAGCTTTGTTAGTAAGGTAAAGGCATACTACTAATATAAGACATATAATTACTATCTTTACTAACTTTATTATATTACTAGTTAAGCTTTTCTTTAGTATTAATATAATCTTAAAATTTAATAAGCGTTCTAAGGTTTTACTAAGCTTAGTTAGTAAAGTAATTCTTAAGGTTCTTTAAAGTAGATAAGAATTAGTCTTTTTAGCTAAAGAGCTTAATAATATAAGTATACCTTTACTACGTAAGGATAAGGGGCTTATAGCAGAGATCTCTATAGACAAAGGTATAGAAGTTAGCGTTACAAAAAGGATAAAAGGAACAGTTAAACAATAGCTTAACCTAGATAGTAGTTATAAGCAATAATAAAAGAGTTAGTAAGTATTAACTAAAGTTATAGGGAGGTAGCGTTCTTTTATTCTTTTTGCTTAAGGAAAAGGACAAAAGGGGGGGGGGTTTAAGAAATAGTAAATACATAGAAAAGTCTCTTCTTCTTTAAGTAAATGCATATTTATTATTTTTTTTTGTTTTTTAACTTATATTTCTTCTTTTATAGCCTTAATTAAGAGGTTACTATATAACTAAAGCAAAAGCATACTACTATTAAAAGCGTATAGCTTTCTTCTGCCTTTACGCTTCTTGCTTATCTCTTTGCTAAGATTTCTTTTAGCCTTTTTAGGACTATAGTTTTTACTAAGATTTCTTTAGCCCTTTTTACTACTGCTAAGCTTTAAGGGGCGCTTACGTTAGCAAAGCGTATTAATAGCTAAGCTAGATATATCTTTAATTACGTTTTACGGTCTAAGCTCCTTTAAGCTAGTACTAAAAGGGGAAGTAATCTCTTTAAGCTATAGAAAGGTATATTACTATAGCTGTTTACTTTATTGCTAAACGTTCTTTTTAATAAAGGTATTAAAGGTAGCTTTTTTTGTTTTAAAGGCTTAGACTAGCTCGCTAACATTAATTATGTTTTCTTTTACTTAGCTATTATAGTAGCTTAGCTA
Source organism: Escovopsis sp. TC (assembly GCA_003055185.1). Classification (NCBI taxonomy): domain Eukaryota; kingdom Fungi; phylum Ascomycota; class Sordariomycetes; order Hypocreales; family Hypocreaceae; genus Escovopsis; species Escovopsis sp. TC. The sequence goes on from NIGD01000007.1 coordinate 397,174, forward strand.
GCCCTTTTATAAAACTAAGTATTATTTCTTTAGCTTTTTTCTTCTTTTTTAAGTAACATAAGAATCTAAAATTAACTTAACCTCTTAAGAGCTAAAAGCATTACTGCTTAGTTAGTCTGCTAATAGCTTAGTAAAGTAAAGTACTATTACTAATACTACTAAATAGACGTTTAAGGCGCTTTTTAGATTAAGGTAGTAAGCAAGATAACCTATGCGCTCTATAACCTTAAATAGCCTAGCTTATTGCTCTTAGAGCTTACTAATCTTAAGGTCTAGAACGTAATACCTCTTTCTAAGCATAAGCTATACCTAGTTACTAGGTTTAAACTCTATTAGCTAGTATTTATAGTTATACTTTACCTTTATAGCTGCTTAAGCTTATATAATACTAAGCTTAGCTTCCTTTTAAAGGAATTTAAGCTTTTCCTTAATAGTACCTTTTTTAAGATACTTTTAGCTATTGTTTATACGCTGCTTAGTAACTAGCTTGCTTAAGGATGTCTTAATAGTAGCTATAAATAAGTTGTTTATAGAGAACTATAAGGTAATAAGGTAGTTTGTTTATTTTACTATTAGATTATTGTATAAGAAGAATTAGAAAGTAATCTTTACTGTTTAATTATATCGTTTAGATAGCTTATTAGTTTATAGATACTATACTATAAACATAAGAAGCTTAGTCCTATATATAGTCTATAGACTAGTCTAAAAGGCAAAGATAAACTTCTAGTCTTAGTCTAAGATAATCTTATAAGAAAGTCCTTAGTTAGCGTAAAAGAGCTTAGTATATAAAAACTTTGCTTAGTCTTTAGCATAGTAATAGTTATTCTTAGGAATTAAGAGATATATCTTAGAAAACTTATTTATTATAGTAAAGAAGTAGTTAAAGTAACTGCTTAGTAGTTTATACTATAGTAAGTTCTTAGCATTAACGATTAGTAGCTTAACTATAAAATCTATAGTAATAGTATAGAACAGTAAAGCTAAGGATTTAATTAAGAGCATTTCTCCTAAGGTTATTTAACAGTTAGTTTAGTTCTACTAATATAACTTACAGCTATCTACTAGTTAGTTAACCTTCTTTTAAAGGCCTAAGATAGCTATAAAAGCAGTAAAGTCCTTAATTAGCTGTTTTCTTTTAGTGTAAAAGTGCTATTTATAAGCGTTTTAGATAATCTCTTTACTATAGGATTCTAAAATATATAGTTTCTACTTATTACTATGCTTCTATAGGTAAAGTAAGCCTTTATCGTAGACAAAGGCAACGCTTAGCTTAGTATTATTATTCTTAAGCTGCTTTAAGATAGTCTTTTACTTTATGTTATCTTAGTATCTGTTTATAATCCTTTCTTATAAGTCTAAAATAAGGTAGGTTTTAGTTAAGGCGTAGATATAGTCCTTTAAAGCATTGTTTTCTTATACCTATTTAAGCTTTAATTCCTTACTATTATAGAAGGTCTTAGCTTTATTAATAGGTAGTTAAGATATAGCATTAGTAACTAAATTCCTTGCTTTTAAGATATAGTAAACCTTAAGATTAAACTAGCTAAGCTACTATAAAGCAGCAATTAAGCAGTTATTAGTCTAAGTAGTAGTAAAGATAAAAGATTTTTATTAAATAATATTATACGTTACTGTATAATTAGTTAAAACAATAGTTAAGCTACTATAGGTTAACTAGATTAAGGTTCACGCTTTCTTTATTACTTAGACAAAGGCAGCAACCTTTATCTCTATTAGCTAGTAGTTTATTTCTATAGCGTTAAAGCTTTAGCTAAGGAATATAATTAGTTATACTATAGCTAATAGAATATAGCTCTTTAGATTATATAAGAATTCTTTAGTTAAGTAGAATAACATTATACCTATACTAAACTCTTATAACGCATTAATCTAGATAAATAGCTTCTTATTAGGATTAAAATAGTATCTTTTTTTTACGTTAATTAAAGCTTTAGTAACGTCTTAAAAGCTAGTAAGCTCTTCTTTAGTAGGTATAAAGTCTATACGCTTTATATATCTACGTTTCTTAGCGCTAGTAAGCATCTTATTATTATCCTTTCTTTCTATTAACAGCTATATCTTTTGCGTCTATAAAGGGGCGATCTTAGTAGTAAACTAAGGAATAAGATGCTAAAGCTAACTAACTATACTAATCTACTTTTTAAGGTATATAAAAGTATCTAAAAATTAAATTTTATATAAAGCTTTAATCTTTAATTTAGTATTTATTAGCTTTATAAAGTTAACGTAGAAGCTAAGGAGCTAAACTAAAGGATATCTAAGAAAGAACTTTACTAATAATAAGGCAATGTTTTACTTAAAGAAGAGTTAAAATATAGCAGTTAAGTACCTTTAGTAGCTAGCTATATTATTAAAAAAAATAATAATATTATTAATAAACGTAGTAGCAAAGTATTAAAAAGGGCAAAGGATCTTATCTATAAACCGCTAAGTATATACTAGTAAGTTATAAAAGCTTATTAGCGCTACCTTAAAGCGCTTAAGGCCTTAGTAGCTAACTATAGTAAAGTAGTTATAGTACGCTAAGTATACTAAGAACTAGTAAAAAAAGGATTTAGCGTTAATAGTACTAATAAAGGTTTTCTTCTTTAGATAAGCGATTATTTCCTTTTATAAAGGCATAGGATAGGCGTTTAGTAAAGCAACGCTATTAAGGTTACAGAGGTCTATAACAACCTATCCCTTCTACTTACTATTAACTATTCTTTAAACAATAAACACTAAGCTAGCGAATAAAGATAGTTTTTTTACGAATTTAAAACAGCCCTTTTAGTATAGCTTATTAAACGTTTCGTTAATAAACTACTTATCCTTAGTTCTTATTAAGTACACTTACGAAAACACCTTAGCGTTTTGCTAGTTATTAGCAAAAAAGGCTTATAAGAAGTTGTTCTTTAGTATATAAATATTACTATAGTTTTCTTAAATCTTTAAGAATAATTTTATAATTTTTTAAAAGACTTAGGCTATAGCTAGCTAAAGCATATAGATTTTAACTTTATGCTTAGTTACTGTTTTAAATACGTTCTTTAGTTAAGAAATTCTAAGGCGCTAGTACGCGTTAACGTCCTTTAAAAGGGTTTTAATCTTATTATTAGATCCCTTAGTTATTCTTGTTAATAATATTTTACCTTTAGTTAGCAGAATGCTTAAGTCTTTGTTTATTATAAAAGCATTGTTTTATATTATTATATTGTTTATATACATAAAGATTCTAATATGCTTATCCTTTTAGATATAAACTAGTTTAGAGCTTAAGTTAAAGGTAAGTAGCTAATACAGCTTATAGCTAACTATAGCTAGCAGCAAGGCATAGCAAGGTATAAAGAGGAGATCTCTTCTATAGGGAATAAAATAGTAATTAACTGCTAAGAAATATAATAAACTAAGTAGTATAATAGCTGCTTAGTAAGCGTATATAGAGCAGTAAACTTATAAGCTATAGTTCTTAATTTATATAAGAACGTAAAGTTCTTACGTAGCGCTAATTATAATCTTTGCTTATAAGTTAATAACGTTAACTAAATAAGGTATACTAAATTCTTATCTAAGGAAGAGACTAGTAAACAGCTAGCTAACAACCTATGCTAATACATAAACCTCTACAGTTTAAGGCTAGCTATTAATAGTTCTAGGAATCTATACTATAAATTCTACTTATCTAAGCGTTCTTAAATTACTAATGCTACTAAGCTATACTATCTTACTTTAGTTTATGCTAACTTATATAAAAAAGTTAAGCTAGTTTTCTTAGATAACTAAGCAGCTAGCTTTGCTATTAACGTAAGCTAACTGTTAGTAACTAAGGCTTGCTTTCTTATATACTAATATTTAAGCGTATATAAAGCTAAAGGGCTAATAAGGCTTAGCTAAAAGCTCTGTTAACGTAGCAGGGATAATTAGCTTATTTTCTATAGTAGTAAAAGTAGTATTATTAAAGATAGTAGTTTAGTAATATACTAAGGGATAGTACTTTTGCTTATCTTAAGAAATAACTAAGCTATAGCTTAAGCATAGGATACTATAAAGCTGTTTTAGTAAAAGGTCTAAGACAAAGAAAATATTATTAAATAATTTATTAGCTAGTTCTTGCCTTAAGTTGCTGTTATTGTTATTAGTTTTAGCTATAGCTTTATAGAAGCTAGCTATGTTTTCCTTTAAAAAGGTATATATTTTATTCTTGTTAAGCGTTAAACAAAAGATTAAGTACTAGCTCTCTTTAGTAACGTTAACCTTATTTAAGCTTTTGTTCTATAGCTTATTCGTTTAGTCTTAGTTATAGTTAGAATTACCTTATAGTTTTTGTCTTAAGCAGGTTAACCTAGATAGCTCTTTAGTTAGTTAGTTTTATTAAGCTAAGAATCCTCTTTTTTAGCTACTATCTCCTTTAATCTAAACGTACTAACGCTAGTCTCCTTTAATATAGTAAGTATAAATGTTTAAGAATATTCCTTTATACTTAAAGATCTATCTATTAATATCCTTAGTAAAGGTAGGTAGGTAGAAAACTTCCTTAAAGTATTAATCTAGTTTTTAATAAAGGATTTTAGCTAGATAGATTTTGCTATAGCTAGTAGCCTTAGCTTTATAGTAGACGTAGAAGACCTAGTTACGTAGGTTCTTTCTATTAACGATATCTTAGATAAAGAAAGCTTTTTGCTTAAGAGTAGTAAGCGTAGCTTTTATAGTAATCTTAAAGTAGGTTTAAAGTAAAGTATACTAGCTAAAAAGGCTTATATATAAGTTCTATAAGCTAGCGTAAGTTTTATTGCTAAGGTTACTAAAATACTAGTTAAGAGCTACTTTAAGGAGCAGCGTTAATATATTAACTAGTAAAAGCTTAGCGTAAGTAGGACTACGTTGCTTATATTACTATAGTACGTTAATAAAGCGCTTAGCGCTTTTTTAAACTAGTATTTTAGCGTTTCCTTTAATATTATTAAAGCTTAGGTTTATTAGTTTAGTAAGGTTAAACTTATTAATTTCCTTTAAGCTAAAGCGCAAAAAGTAGTCTTAGTTACTGCTTTTAGTATAACTTGCTTTATTATATTTATTAAGTAAGGTAAGCGCTAGCTTATATAAAAGGTAGACTAGTATATCTTAGGCGTTTACGTTTAATAGTATAAACTAGTTTTTGTTTAGTGCTAAGTTATTATTATTGTTTTCTACGTTAAAGGGATCTTAAATAGATTTAAAGCTAAAGGGAAGCAAAGGGTTAACTAAAGTAGTTAACTTTCTTAAGTCCTTGCTGCTACTAGGCCTAGCTGTCTTAACAGTTAGTAGTTCTAGGCTAGCTAGACCTATACTAAGGTCTTACTTGCTTAGTAGTATAGGCTAGCTCTTAGAGTTGCTAAATAGCTAGCTTAGGTTATAGGCAAAGAGTATCTGTTTAATGTCTTAGTTTAGCTAAGTAAGGCTTTTCTTTTTTCTTTTTCTTATAGTACTAATAAGGTACTTTAATTAAGGAGCTTTTAGTAGCTTAGTGTTTACTACTTATTATAAAGTTTAAAAGATATTATTAATTTTATTAGATAAGAACTAGCGTTAAGTATTAAGTATACTTTTTTTAAATTCTATTTTAATAAAGGTCCTTAGCTAACTAAGATTAAAAGAAAGTAGTACGCTGTTTAAGAAGTAACCTAGAACCTTAACTAATAATTCCTTTGTTTTAAAAGAGCTTAGCTAAGAACGCTATAAGTAGTATAGTACGCTAAGTACCCTTAGGTCGTTATATACTAAGTGCTTAGTATTATAGGAAAAGCACCTTAGCTAGTTAAACAGCTTATTCTTATTCTTTAGATACTTAAGTAAGTACTACTTTATAAAGCTTTTATAAACGTTTTTTAAGTTAAGGAAGGAGTTAAAAAGCTATAGAAGATAGTATACGTTAAGATAGTAGGCCTTAATGCCCTTAAACAAGTATTTATCCTTAAAGATATTAATAAAATAAGCTTCTTCCTTATAAGCAAGTTGCTTATTATTAAGGTTATCTATTATAATCTAGCTAAAGAAGCCCCTAATCTTTAGCATAAGCTCCTAAGCTAAGAAGAGCTTTTTAAAAAGGAAGTAGTTTATAAATTAAAACTTAGTAAAATTTATAGTATTACTACTAAATAATATAAGTAAGCGTTAGTAATGCTTTCTTAGGGAATTTACTAAAAACTATTATTATAATATAAGTATACTAATTGCTTAAGTAAAAATCTATGCCTTTTTTTATTTTTAACTGTTCTTATAGGCTATCTATATATACAATCTCTTATAGTAATTTCCTTAGGATTTTACTATCAGGCTTTTAGAGGAAATCCTAAGGAAGCGGCTAGGGGAAATCCTAGGGAATTTACCGGGATAGTCCTAGGGGAAATCCCTAGGAATTCCCTAGGGAGGCATACCGTATTACTAACTTAGCTATAATAAGAAGCTAGATAGATATTATAGCTAGAGGGTATATAATCTAAATAAGTATAGGAATAAGGCATTAACGCTATATAAGGGTAACACTATAGGAACGCTACTTATAGCCTAAATTAGGCTAAATTAGCTGTGCTAGCTATACCTTAACGGTATCCTGTATACAAATACTCCCTCTAGCCTAGATAGCCTTAGCTCTAAATTAACGAACGCTATCCCGATCGCGATGTCCCTACCTTTTGACCCTTTTCATTAAGAATCTTGTCCTTAAAATATGTGCATGCAGCTACCCTAAAGCAAGGGGTGGCTTGGAATCAACTCGAGAGAAAAAAAATCGCTAAAAGCTGCACTCCCATACGGAGTACTACTGACTCTATAGCGTAGACGACGCCACTCATGATGTTCATCGCTATACGAAGTCTTCACCCTCGTCGACCGCCTCGACTTTCACCACCATGACATCGGAACAGGTCTTCTCCGCCGTGTCTGGCCCGCCCATCGCTGCCAACACAGCCGTGTCGAAGGACATTGGCATCTACTCACACGCTCTGAGCCCTTCTTGGACCGTGAAATCCTCGTTCAAGAAGAGCTCTGCGCCTGCTCACTGCCTGGCGTTGAGTGAGACTCATGTCTTCGCTGCTCAGGACCAGAAGGCTCATGTCCACGTCTACTCTCGCCTGCGGGGCAACCAAGAGGCTCTCATTCCCTTCCAGGAGAGGATAAAGTGTCTGGCCCTTGCTGGAGATGTTCTGGTGCTGGGCACGGTGGAGGGTCGCCTGATCCTGTGGGAGGTGAGCTCGACAGCCAGGCTCCGTCAAAAATTTTCACGACTTGCCTCATGTCCCGCTCAATCTTTCTCAAAGTTGACATTCTGACAACACTCGCGCAGACATGTACGGGAAGACTGGTCACGACACCGCCGTGCCATGTGCAGGCTGTGAGCTGCATCGCCGCGTCCTCGCATCACGTCCTCTCGGCATCCGAGGACTCCAACATCAACGTCTGGTCCTTGGCGCAACTGCTCGAGCCCGGCCAAGATGTAGGCCTCGAGCCCGACAGAACCCTGTCCAACCACCGCGCGGCCATCACGGATCTCGTGCTCGGTCACAGCACGAATCTGGAGACCAACTTTTGTGTGTCGGCCAGCAGAGATAAGACCTGCATCATCTGGAACTACCTGACGGGCCAGGTGCTGCGGACGCTTCTCTTCCCCACGTCGCCCCTCTGCATTTCTCTGGACCCGTGCGCTCGGGCCCTCTTCGCCTGTTCCGACGACGGGAGCCTGTTCCTGGTGGACTTCTTTGGGGACAAGCCGCTGCTGGGCTTTCGGGGCGCGGAGCTCGCCTCCATCGTCGTCCAGGTGAATGCCCCTCTCGGTGCGGCCGACGAGGATGCAGGGCCGGCGTCGTGCTTGGCGGTCACGTTTGATGGCACGTCGGTCCTCACCGGACACACCAAGGGGAAGGTCTTCAAGTGGAATCTCGTCGACAACAGCCATCCCATCGAACTGGTCAACCTGAACGCCTCCGTCACCAACCTGGCAATGGCACCCTTGCTTCCCGAGCCAAGCAAAAGCCAACCGGTCAACATCGTCAAGCCGAACCAAGCGTCGCGCCACTACACCCTCACGACGCAATTGGAGGGAGACCTGGGCAACAAGACAAGGTTCAGCCGCATGCTCAAGTCGGAGGGGTTTCCGTCCGACGTTCTGGCAGACGCACTGGCTGCCTTCGCCGCCCCAGTGCCCGTCGCCAACGACATTGCGGAGCTGCAGAGACAGAATGAGGAACTGCAGGAGATTATCAAGGAGCAGCAGGCCCTGCAGAAAGCAACCATGGACCAATACGCCAAAGCGGAGAAGAGATCATGAACATTCAAATCGCCGTCTTTATGATCCATAGATGGCAGTGGTGATGGAAAGCTTCTAGAACAGTAGGGCGGGCAAATTCACTGTGGGCCAGTGGCCCCTGACAAAAGTCTGCACTCGTGAAGACCACCTCCAAGCCACACAATCTGGGCACCTCCCTCCCCTGGTCTTTGAAGCAGATCTTACCTAGGATGGTGCTTCAGAAGAATTCTCAGACTTCGGTGAGGATTCACAAAGACAGACAGTGGATCTGCACAACCCTTGCCAGGCCATTCGACGACGGGAACGCCATCGGTGAAGGAAGGAAAGACTCTAACGAACGCTTTCATGCTAGAGGACAACATGTTCAAAGACACCGCGGCGATGAGCCTCCGGGCATCAGGCCGAGTGGAGATGGAAGGAAACCAATATCATGCGCAATTTAGAAGGAGAGCGAATTTGTTTCATCATACGGTGGAGATGGCAAACACAGAGCAATTGCCAATTCCAGCCTCTTCCAATTTCCCACCCTGCCTTGTGAAAATTGATCACGGAAGAGAGACCATCTGAGGTGTTTGGGAAAACACTGTCGGCTCTGACTACAGAGAAGGTTGATCCAAGTCGGAGGAGAGAGCCATCCGGCCTGACGTGCACAACGATGCTCCGGCAGACTCTCGGCAGGATCCATTGAGTCCATTGGACGAAACCCGTCCTGGGATCACGTCTCAGGGCACACCTGCGACCCGATCAGACCCGGATCGGTCCTGTATGCCGACCGTCCGGTCTCACGGACCGGGGAGACCGCCGTCGTCGACTCCGCCATTTTCGTCAGAGCCTGCATCGGCAGTGTTGCCAAGTTGGAAACTAATAAGTCATGCCAAGCCAAATCTCCAAAAGAGGAAGCCACTTTGCCGATGCGTTGGGAGCAGAATAGCCGTGATAGGAAACACCATGATTCACATCGTGAGGACCTCGTCGAGCAGCAACGTGAGCATCGCGGACCTTCACTCCATTGATTCATTCGAGCGAGCTCCAAGAGATTCGCGGGCATTTCAAGGAGCTTCGAGATCGAAGCAGGGGGGGGGGGGGGGGCAGCTGACTCATCCTCACAGCGGATCCGATGCTCGGGTGAACCTCGGCTAAATGCAGATGACGTAGGTCCGATCTCAGGCCTCGGAGGCCCCAATTCTCCGAGCCGACTAACACCGAGACCCGTCAATGGCCGCGAGTCGAGCTAGAGATCACGAAATCTCTCGGTGGAGATCACCCGACATCGAACGAGCACCTGTCGCATCATCATGCCTGGCGTCGGCAGACCACAAGGCGACATGGCGCAACAAGTCAGATCACTGGTGAGCCTCTCACGCCCTTTCCCCTTCTCCCACGGACAACTAGTGGGGCCAGAGGACTTCTTCATCGATGCTGCAGCGCAAGGCACGAGCTTGTCTTGAAGACCAAGAGCTTCGATGCATCGGCCCGCGGGATGTCACGCGAGCTCGAGCTACCCGTACTGACGCGCATCGTCCAGTATCGCCAATTATTACGACAAGGATCCCAATTCACCTCCTACAACTTTCGCGAATACGCGAAGCGACGGACTCGCGATGCGTTCAGGGAACACGCCACGGTAGAAGATCCTCGGAAGATTCAGGAGCTGGTGCAGAAGGGGCTGCAGGAGCTCCAGGTCATGAAGGTGCGATAAACCAGGGACGATTGTTGCAGAAATGGAACCGAGTCGGCGACTGACAAGAAGCCTGGGGAACAGCGGCAGACAGTCATCGGCCAGTTCTACCAGCTCGATCGATTAGTAGTGGAGGGAGGGATCTCGGTATGTTTTCGACTACCGTGATGATCACGCCCTTCCGTCTTCTCAGGGGACCTCATGTCTAATGCGTCATTCAGGGCAAGGAAACGGGGAATTCAGGAGAGGTGGTACGGCAGAAGGAGCAGGGGTAAGTCTGGCGGCCAGCGAAATCCACGATGAACGAGCTTCGAGGCTGACGATCGTTTAAAGGTACGACTGAACCACCGATGGGGTGATTGAGACGACGAGATCTCAAAGAGAGAAGATTCAAAGAAGGAAAAGCATGAAACAATAGCTGTACATAAGAAACGGGATCCGGCGTTGCATTCTTTGCATTCAGAAAGTTTGAGGACGGCAGGGATGCGGACGATTTGCATCAAAAAGGGAGGCCCCAACGGGCCAGACGCAGACATAGACATCAACATCAAGTTTTCTTTCTCCTACCACCAACGACGCCCGCCTCGCGATATACAAATAGGAGTTTGATCACAGGTTGACGGATTGGGATTCCATGGCGGTCCGTCCGAGGGGATGCGACACAGCCGGGGGGGGGAAAGGCATATTGTATGGGATCCCGAGTCCATGGCAACCCACTACTAAGGCTGGACGCTGGCATCAGATTTCAGACTACCATGTCAACAAATGTCATCTCTAACCTCTCTTCGCACCTTCATGATGTGCCCATGGCTCCTCTACGCGGACTCGTCTGGCAGTGAATCGATCTGCCCCTCCGAGTCCATCGGGTCTTGTTCTTCGGCCTCTTTGCTGTGCCACAAGTATCATCAGCCACAGGAGGCGGTGCTGCTGACATAATTGGGCGGCGCAAGGAACTGATGATGAGTCAGCGGACAATGACAGGGACGAGCGTGTCGTCTAAGGTGATGCAGGCGATCTCAACTTCAACTCCAATCCATGCCGCCGACGCTGCAGTGCCGCTCAGATTACGCCAGTCTCTCATTCAAAACCGGCAATTTGGCGGCATCGACTCATCTTCTCACTTTGCCCCCGCTGTGACTCAGACGGACGGGCACCCCCAATTCAAGCCGTCTTTCACCTTGGTCTGATCGAGCGCAATGGCGCCAGGAGTATGTGTCTTGATTCATCGTGTGCACTTGCGTCCGTTCTAAGGCTAAACTCTTCGACCGATGCAGACACGACGCGCCAACCGCGGTGGATACGTCGAACACGACGACTTTGAAGGTCTGCCTACCCCGTTTCCCCTCAGAAATGGGTCCACGCACGCCGGCGGCGCGACTGACTGACTGATCCGCGCAGGCCTCCCCGTGCGACAATGGCGACAAGAGTGGACGAGCATCGCGCCGCCGCCGCAGCCGGAACTGCACCAGAACGACGTCTGGGCGATCGAGCTGCTGCATGGCATGCCCAAGGACGCGGTCTTGCTGCCCCCGCACACCCAGGAGCTGTTGCGCGCGGCGCGCTCCGGGCGCCTGTACAAGCGACCACCGCCGACGGAAGACGACGACGCCGACGGGGACACGGTCCAGCCCGACAAGCTCGATAAAAAGGAGGATGACGCCATGTCCGAGGGCTACCATCTGAGGCTCTGGAGGCAGATTCCCAAGAATGTCGAGGCTCCAATCATCTCTCACCTGGCCAAGAGGCGCAAGAACACGGTCATTATCGCGAGCAGAACGGTCGAGGAGAAGGTCCAGGGCCCGACGGTGACGCGTGCTACGGTCAGGCGGATTGACGCGGCCGGGAACCCGTACACGGAGGAGGTGACTCTGGCAGAGGGCCAGCAGCTTGAGGGCGAGATCATCTCTACGAGGGTGGAGGCCCTGCCCGCAGCCAAGGCGGAGGCGTCGGCCCCGGCGCTGACGCCGGCTCGGAGGAGGCCGCCGCCGCCCAAGAGGAAAGCCAAGGCTGGACCGGGGCGGGGGAAGAAGAAGTTGAAGAACATGCCGGCGGAGAGCAAGCCTGCCGGGACTGTCGTGACGAGAGCTGGTGCTCCGGCGATCAAGCCAGAGGCCGAGCCGGATATGGTACGTCTCTTGCGAAGGACCATCAATTTCTCGAGTGGACCATGAGCTAATGACTTCATTGCGCCCAGACCCTCTCTCAGATTCGATCCGTCACGCCGACGCATGAGGGTGAGGTCGCCGAAGGGGACGACGACGACGACGATGATGAGGGCGAGGAGGAAGGGGAGGAGGGAGAGGAGGGAGAGACGGAAGGCGACGACACGACGCATATTGAGAATCTGAACAATACGAGCTTGATGAATGCCGATACGACCACAGCAACAATCAAAGGCGACGGTCACGACATGACGGAAGCCGATCTCACGAACGAGATCGAGATGGAAGACAGCATCATGATGGCTGACGATACTTCTCTGGCCGTGCTCTCCTCGCCCTCCCAGCCTCTCACGCTTGCTCCACTGCATGCCAGCCCCAATGCGCCGCTGGAGGGCAGCCCACTTAAGAATGTGGTGGTCCAGTCCCCCATTAGGACGACCGTGTCTCTTCCCCCGCCAATCGCCGCGGATTCAGAAGCCGCCATGGACACAATGATGCATATCGACGTGGACGAGCCGTCGGCACCGCCGCAGCCCGCCGAGGAGGAAACCCGTCCAGAGTCGCCGGATGAGAGAGGCCTGTCGCTCCCACCGCCCGACCAGGTGGGCAACATTTCTAGCCCTGGGACAGACGACGGCGTCAAGAGCCACGCGAGTCATGATGGTGAGGAAGGGCATGGTCAGCTGGGAGACTCGACCCACCTGGCGCATCACATGCCTACTGTGGCTGAGGACATTATTCAGCCTGAGGACTCGGTGTCAGTGTCAGCGCCAATGGTTGGCTCGACGGCGCCGTCGGAGACTGGAGCGACGTCGCTGGACGATTTCAGGGCTGGTCCCCTAAGCATCGCTGGTGATGCTCCTTTCCCCATTGAGGAGGAGACCATGGTTGAAGTTGAGGCGGAGGGAGCGGATGAAGGCGCAGACGAAGGCGAAGGAGGAGCCGTTGCCGCTGCCGAGACCATGGTTGAGTCCGCGGTCGAGCCTGAAGGGCAAGACGAGATGCAGATTGAAGCGGAGCCCGAAGTCGTCGTCGAAAGGGTCACCGAAGTCGTGCCCGAGGTCGTTCCCGAAGTCATTCCTGAGGTCGTACCCGACTTTGAAGCCGATGCCGGAGCCGCAGTCGAAGCCGAAGCCGAAGCCGAAGCCGAACCTGAGTCCGCACCCGAAGCACTTGGATTCGAAATCGAAGCCGAAGGCCAAGCCGAACCAAAAGAGGAAGCTCAAGACGAAGCCAGAAACGAAGTTGAAGTCGAAATCGCCGAGGCTGGAGCCCATGACGGAGCTCACGATCAGACCATGGACGAAGGCGAAAGTCATCTTGAGTCCGTGCTGACTCTGGCTTTGGAAAAGAAGGAGGCATCGCCGATTGAGGAAGAGCATAATTTGTTGAGCAGCCTCCTCGGCGAACTGGACCGTCAGGACGAGGAAGCCGTTGCCAGGCAGGGCGCTGCGGAAGTTGTCCACCGAGAAATCGAGCGCGTAGAAGAGGCTGATTGGGAAGAGGAGGCTGTGATGACGGATCTTCAGGCGGCTTTGATCACAGACGCCGTCGCAGACGCCGAGGTGGCCGCGCAGGATGATCTCCCCGTGGACTTGAAGGAAGAAGTCAAGGCTGAGGTCGAGGCACTGCCAGAAGCCGCCGAGGACGAGACTATGGCGGAGACTGAAGCCCCTCCTGTCCCGACTGAGGCCGAAGCCGAAGTATCCGAGGCGATCGAGCCATTGGCCGAGGGTGAGGTTTCCGTCGAAGTTGTCGACGAGCCGACCTCTACGGAGGAGGTGGCGGATGTGTCTGCCAAGACGTAATTCGTCTGGCTGCTTGATGCCAAGGGACTTTTTGGCGCCCATGTACGATGAAGGGTTTCAGTGAGGGTCTCCTGGCCTCACGAGATGGTTGCTCACGCGGCTCCTTGATTTTCATTGTCTCTTCGGAGTCTTGTTTATGAATGTACTGGGATGGATATCGAGCAGGGCATTGAATTCAGCGGGCCGATGACGGCATCCACCCTGTCTCCAAACACCAAAGCCCCTTTCAGGGCTGACGAAAACAACAGCCAATCCATCTTTTCGTCCCTCCCTCCCCCAAACTCCACCTTCTCGAGATCTCCAACCTCCTGCGACTTCTACCCCAATACGCCCCAACGCCGTGCCGCCCCTCCTTCATCCGCCCTGCACGACCGAGACAGCAAACCCGTCCCCTGGCGAGCCCTGGCCCGTCTCCACTGCAGAAGCCCCATCATACGGCGTGAACTTGACCCTGTCGAGCCTCAGCCTGCCGACGCGCCGCCCATGCATCTGCAGACTCCTCGAGTGCGCATTACTCAGGCCCAGCAGGCCCGCGCTCACGAGCAGCAGCGCCATGAAGACGATCGCCCCCGCCTGGGAGAGATTCCCGCTCAGCGCGGCGATCATGTACACGATGAGCTTGGACGCGGCCTCGAGGTACCCCTCCAGGGTGCTCTTGGCGCGCATCCAGGCCTGCGTCGTGACGGCCTGCAGGTCCGTGTCGAGGCCGCGCAGCACGACGCGCCGGTTTAGACTCAGGTCGATGGTGTACTCCGTCAGGCGGCTCGACTCGCGCTGCAGCGAGGGCGGGACGAATGCTCCCGGCGCTGCGCCTACTGCTGCGCCTACTGCCGCCGCTGTTGCTGCTGCTGCTGCTGCTGCTGCTGCGGGTACCGATGATAGGGGCGGGGCGGGACGCAGGGGCGCGAGAGAGTCTTCGGAGTCTCGTCGTCGCTGCTGCTTCTGCTGCTGCTGTTGGGACTGCGCCTTGTACATCTGGCGGCGGCGCAGGCGGTCGCTCGGCAGCAGGTTGGAGGGCGGGGGCGGGCGCGCGGGCAGCATGTCCGCGATGGGGGGCTTGGAGCGCTCCTTGATGACCCAGATGTTGAGCAGGCGGGAGATGATGAGCGCGATGGTGAAGCCGAGGCCCCACCACTCCTGCAGGAGGACCTGGAAGACGATGGCGGCGATGGTGAGGAGCGGGCTGAGGAGGTAGAGCACGTGGCTGAGGGTGTCGATGTCGGTCTGCAGCGAGCGCTTCTTCTTACTACTACCATGTCTTTTTTTTCCCCCGCCCCCGAGCAGTCCGCGCAGTCTATCCCTGAGGCTCGCCCCCGTCAAGCCGCCGTGCTGCTTCTCGCCATCCGGAGTCGAATTATCATTCTCGCTGCCGTCGTGGTCGTCGTCCACGAGCTCCACGACGAGGTCGATGACGTCGAGCTGCGGGTTCTTAGCCCACAGCCGCTTGAGGTACTTGACCATGGCGACGTTGTTGATGGCATAGCTGCGGACCTCCTCGCCCGCGGGGCCGACCTCGACGGCCTCGGTGAGGCCGAGCTCGGCGGAGAGCGCGGAGGCTGAGCTGCGGTCGAGCGCGTCGGCGGCCTGCTGGTAGTGCAGGCCGGGGGCGAGGACGAAGGCGTCCAGCCAGGAGGAGCCGCCCTTGATGGCGGTGCGCTCGGCGACGGAGGTGAGGTCTGCGAGGGCGAGGATGCCGCCGGCGGAGAGGGAGAGGTTGGGGATGGGGACGAGGGACCAGGAAGGGATAAGGGGGGGGGACTGGGTGATGAGGGGGTGTTCTTGAGGCATGCTGGGGCCTGGTATGGACGGACGGCAGGAGAAACGATCACGACCACAAAGAAAAGAAGAAAGGAAAAGATTATGGTGGGAGGACGACAACGAACGAAGTGGCAAGTGAAAGGGCATGAGGTGACGATGGCATTTTGTTTCTCTTCTCTGGCTTGATTTTTGTCAAGAGGCTGCAACGATGTATTATTTGATAAGACCCTGAGGAGCACCGAGGAGAAGAAACATAAAATGATCTTTTTTCCCCTTAGCAAACAATTATACATCATGAGGCAAAACATGGAATGAGGGGAATCAGAGACAAAGAAACCATGCAGTGGGAGGCAACATCACGAGCGGCGGTCGACTGAAGTCATAGCCACGTTGCGGCGTCGGATCGGGGCCGGAGGTTGGGTCGGGCGCGTCAAATGAGGGCGCGGGAGGGGGTCTCGTGATGGCCGGGGGGGAGGGGAGGATGATCTGGGCGCGGTGGTGAATGCGACGCTGCCAGGGGTTTCTGAAGCGCGAAAAGCCTCATGAGACGCGGGTGTGGCAATATACACACTGGTTTGTACTGGAGATCTTTGCTTGTCTTGCAAATATTGCGGAGGAGGGCGTCATTCTTCATCCGAGGGTTGATTCACATGCTGTGCGGCTTCATCGGCGATGGTCCCCTAAGAATAGTAGTAGTGTATAGGAGGAATCTGAAATCAACAACAACAACAACAACAACAACAACAACAACAACAACAACAATGACCAAGAACGACATTCATTAAGCAACAACAACAGTCATGCCATCAAGCCTGATGCTATTCTTCGGACAAAAAGGCGAGGCGAGGAAGATGGCTGTTGTACACGAGGCTCTTGCAGCAACACGCGGCGCGAGGCCCTAGATTCTCTCCCAACTTCATCCCCTGATCCCCTGGTCCCCTCATCCCCCTTTCTTCTCGGGCCATTTCCCTTCACACCGGATCAGAAGGATCCATGCATCCAATGTAGCCTGAGCTCCGTTGCGATGTTCATTCAGCCGGAGAAGGTAATCCGTTCAGATTGCTGCAGATCACAAGGCTTTCACAGTATTTTCCCGTAAGGTCGGTAAGAGAGGAAACAGAGCCGGCCCAGCAAGTCCATTTCCCGTTGCCATTCTTGTTCCAGGCCGAGCCGCACTTGAAACCGCTGGTGTTGTCCTTTTTGAAGAGCTCGTAGCAGAGTACGACGCCGTCCTGAGATTTGACGTCGCAGTGCTTCCCATTGAGGTGATCCCATGCGCTATCCCTTGTCACGCCGTCTTTCATGAAGACAACGTCGTTGGGTAGCCCGTCATAGTGCCTGATGTCGCTCAGGTAATGCATCTCTAACCAGTGGTCCCCGTTCCCTTGGCCTTGTTGATTGCAGATAGTGAACATGACTCCGTCGGAGGAGGAGCGCTCGGCGAGCTCGGTACTGGGCGCGGCGGCGGCGAGGGCGGCGAGAGCCGCGACGAGGCCGGTCGAGGGGAGCATGTTCGGTGATGCCGATGAAAGGGACGACGATGGGGATAAGGATGGGAATGAGTTATGTCTGAGAAGATTGCAACAGATCTCGAGGTCGGGAGGTAGATAATCTGCCGGCCGAACCTGTACAAGTCAAAGAGGGTTCGGCCGAGTTATGTACTTGAAGGTCGGGCTGCCGGCGCGGCGGTAGAACCAAAGGGCATACTCCGTACGCCCGTAGACTCCATATAGCCTTTGCGTAAGCTGACGGGCCAAATCTCACAGACTCTCGAAGAGCGCCGATTCTGTGAATATTTGTCTGGCATCAAAAATAGATTTCGTGATCATCATCATCGATAGATGTGTGTGTATGTGTATGTGTATGTGTAGTATGTGTGTATGTGTACACGGAACTCGGAGTCAAGAATCCAGCCCGGACTCCATACTCCCTACTCGGACCTCCGTGATAGCGGTGCCTGAGATGCGACCGAGTTCGGGCTGTTTGGAAACCTGCGTTAGAACTACTCCGTAGCTGTTCCACACCTTTGTACGGAGTACTTGACTGTGGGTATACCTACTGCGTACAGTCGGCCCCATGACATGGGATCTATCCATGTGAGTTGTCAGATCGCATGCGTGGATCTGCCAAAGAGGTCCGAGACGAAGATACGTAGTCCCGAGAAAGCGAAATGCGATGAGGGTAAACAGTCCTCATACAGATGCGACCGAGAACTCGTGATAGACGTGGAGTCGACGGCCTCGTGCACTGTGATTCATCACGCGCACGCGGGTTGCCAGGAGGGAGGCGCAGATCCGGGGCGTGAGCACTGCGCGGATGGGCGACCTTGCGTTTGCCGCGGTGAGCGGGGAATGATCTCCAGGATGATGACCTCCTCCAGGGCGTGGAGATCGGCATGGGCACGGGGTGATCAGGGTGGTGAAGGCCGGTGAGGCTGGTTCGCTTGTGAGACAGCCAGTGTGTCGGCAAGTGTGCCGCTTCCCTCGAAGTGTCGTGACCTTGCCTGCCACCTCATTTTCGATTTGCTGTGATGTGTGTGTTTGTGTGAAAGAGAATGGTGCTGCGGGCGCCGACTGCCGCAGGTCTTGCCGGAGGTCACGGATGTATATACGGAGTTCTCCGTATATGAAGCTGCTTGTCATGATGTGCCGCGTCGAGATGACTGACAAATCGCCCGCCTCATTCCTTGCGCGTTTGCTTGTCGACACCAAAGGGAGAGGGGAGAAAAGATGAGGCACCAGTATGTAGAGGAAGAGCTTACGTTGAAGCCATTCACGATACCTTCACTGACCCAGGGAGCATCGATCGCAATCGCAGCTAATCATGGTGAGGAGTGGTCCATCATTGTGATTCGTCGCCCACGGCTCGTACAACAATGCATCTCGAAGCGGCACGACGCGGGATCTTGGCAAGATCTTGGTCTAGGGCCATTGTCGAAGTCGTCGGCGGCGGCTGCGTCATCTTGTCGTCATGGCCCGAGCCTCGTCTAGATCTGGCGGGCGACACGTGTTGAGAGGGACGGGGAGGCGAATCGCGACACAGCTTGAGTAGCAAGGAAATGCTGTCTTCTATTCTTGTGCAGAATAGCGATCCAGAAGGCTTTGATTACACCTGAGATCCAAATCTTCCATCAGATCACGGGCGAAATGGCGGACCAGCACGACACGCACGATCCCCCGCAGACGTCCGGCGAGACTGGTAATTTCAGCGAGCCTGTGCAGACATCGTCTCGAGGTGGCATAACCCGGGGCCACTCCGCCATTATGAAGGAGGACGAGGGGCTTCCCCCAGGAGAGAGTGCCTCTTCGACCGGCTTGACGGTCGGACAGAAGATCAAAGGGTACTGCGCTCAGATTCACGTAAAGCGAACCCCCTTGCCTTC